>JAJOZX010006980.1:190000-237358 GCA_023014485.1 Bathynomus jamesi | reverse complement strand
AGGACTTGAGATTATATCACGAGGGCCTGTGTGTGAGAAACATATTTTATAAGCAAAAAATTATATTCAAAATTGTCTGGAATGGAAAGTTAATATAATAATAATGAAGATATATATATATACACACATATATATATATATACGTTCTTTAAAAATATGAATATAATAAGGAACCGCAAAAATTAATAGAGAGATGGATTGGAATAGAACTTGACGCTGTAGCTGTTGTTGATATCGTAATGACGGCAAGTCGACAAATGTGGGTATACTTAAGTTACACTTCTCCCGACCCGTACTGAACTTCACGTTTGGGGATAAAGCATTGGGTTAAAAGAAGGAGACTCGGTCCTTTATTTACCTGAATGCACCTGCACACGCCCATAGGGACGTTTCACTTCGCTTCGTCCTATTTCACAATGTTTCGTGAACGTTCGTTCATTCATCGAAAGCCAAAGTGAGTGTGATTCCATTCGTTTTTTCGAATTATTTCGGACAAAGATTAAGTATATGTATGCAGTCTAGTGTTAAGTAATGTATAGAAATTTATACGTGTGTATGTATATAATATATATGTATATATATATATATACACACACACTCCATATATACGATTCTATTAAGAATAAAATAGGATTAATAATTGAGTCGTGAAACGGTAATAAAGTAGTTAAATTTGTTATGAATGAACGAAACATTAAGGGAAAGAGGTTCAACCCACCGACTGTGAGTGAATATCATTGGCTAATAACGCCACCCCCGCTGTATGACGTCACAACTCGAAAATACTAATACATTTGGATAATTTTCTTTTAATATTTTAGGGTTTCTCTTAATTCAAAGTAAACTTGATGTTTGAGAAGGACATCGAACATTTCGAAACACTTCAGTTCAGCTTCTATAGCTTCTCTTTCAAACCTAAAAATTATTCCATCGTATAAGAGATGATTACACACACACACAACATATAGATATATATATATATATATATATGTATGTATGTATATGTATGTATGTATGTTGAAGACATACCAAATTAACATGTGCAAAAGAATGAGGCTTCATACTATTTTCCTTTGTGTGTTTGTGTGTTTACATAACGAGAACGGTGTTGATAAAAGCTCCTTTTATCTGACGGTTTTATTTCTCGGACTTGAATTTATTTCCTTACGAAAATCTCTCTTACTGAAATTATGCGCAGCCAAATTTTGATCTCTTTTCGTCACTTCAATGAAATTACTGCCGCCTATCCTTATATGCACGTTGACTTCACGTAAATTGTTGAATCATTGCAACGTTGATGCGTCAGATTGTTGACAGAAATTTTTCTTCTTCGTAATCTTTCTTCAATCCCTCAAACCTAAATGAAGGTGTAACATTCCGTTGAAATGTAAGCAAATACAAAATTCCTCTCCATTTATCTATATTTATATTCGCTATGGAGTATATTTCATTTCATTTTATAGTCTATACAAAATGCTATCAAAATCGAGTTGATTAAACTCGCATAAATATAGTGGAATCGACTTTTTAATATGAACAATATGGATTCTTTTCAATTTTATATTTTTCTCCAAATGAAAAATATAAAAAACGGAAAAATATAGAATTTATTTTATGGGGAACTTAAAACTATTTATTTTGTAATTATATTTACATCAAATATGCCATTTCCCGCCGAAGTGTACACTGTACATATTTACCAAGATGTTAGTACAGGTTAGGTTAAAAGCTTGTTGCCAATATTCATTTTTATTACCATAGGGTTGGTAAAACGAACAGTGATTGGCCCGTATCAACTAATCCTGTCTGTCCGTCTGTCCGTCCGTCTGTCCGTCCGTCTGCGATTCTGAGCATAGAAATAAATGCGCTTTGCTTTGTTTCAAACTTACTGAGGGCTCAATTATTCGGGCAATAAAACTATGGAAAAGAACGCAGCAATGAAAATTTTAAGCTTCACATTGGAACCCATTGTATCAAGATTGTGAAGCTTAAGATTTTCATGGCTGCGTTCTTTTCTATAGTTTTATTGCCCGAATAATTGACTCCCCAGTAATTGGGGACCGCAGGCATCCCAATTACTGAAACAGAAGGCCCAGCACTGCAGGACTAGTTAAATAGGCCCGTAGGGCCCACTTTAGCACGTATATATAATATGTCGTTTTGCGGTCACCAAAGTTTAGACAAGTCAGAAAATTCGAAAGCCCCACCCATTTCATATGTAGGGCTAATCAGAGTGAATCTTATGCCCGGGCTAGGCGTACACCTGGTTAGTTCTAGGTTGGTTTGTAATTTCCCACGTTACCAACTTTCAGCCAATCAGGGGTCATAGGTGTTGCCCCCACCAAAAAAATGGCCAGTGAACTACTATATATATATATATATAGTACGTTTGCAATTAACAATGAATAGTGGAACCAGTATAAACCAGTATAAAGCGTAAAGCATGACCTATTTATTGCTCGTTAGAGATTCTTATACCTTTAAAATGTTTTTTTCATCATTATTTTAAAACATTCATTAAAAATATAATCATTCCGTAACATACTTTCATTTCATTTTAGAATATATTTAACCTGTAGCATTTGCGTTCTCTCCCAGGCCTACGCCTTTGCGTTCTCTCTAGGTTACGACAGAAATTATAATTTCAAATTATTTCAGTTTTCAAAGCATTCATTTACCGTTTAAAATATTCTCTCTCTGCCATACGACACAGATAATATAATTTAGGTCAGGTTATTGCATACAGGACGTCTAAAGGTCAAAGCGAGCTATCATTTAGGTTATTGCCATTAATTTTTACAAGGTTTTCGATCTGGCCAATGTCGTAACACAGCTTCCCATTGATCAGCGAAGTTAAGTGACATTGTGTCTGTAAATAGTTGGATAAGGGACCGTCCTCTGTTTCTGGGTTATGTAGCGAACTGTGGTTCGGATCCGAGTAAAGCTGTAGGTTCCCTCCGTCGTTTGACTTTAGGTCTTGTGAAGGAAATTAAACAACCCTATTATTATAATTTTTCTCTTGATCCCATAAACAATCGGAATGAGAACTGAGGTTGTGAATTCTTGGAGGAGGAATTGCGTACGATACATACGAGTAACGTAAGAAATAAGCTTGTTATCCGGACTCTTCTTGAAAACCTGTTTCAAACCAGCTGAAAAAGCTTTTTATCAAACCCAAAATAACCAATTGAAATGAAACAACATTTTTAATTATATCGTACAATCATCATTTGAGCATGTGTTAAAATTACTGAAAAACTTAAAAATTAATTAAAGCAGTTTTTAATTGTAAAAACACGATAAAAAAACATGTTGACAAGTTTTATAGTCCTCTTTTTAAAGAGATATACCACTGATACTAGAATTTTCATCGAGATTATAAACGGTCAGTCATCAAACACTCCTGAGATTAATTTGTATTTGAAATGATGAACAGTGACTCATCAAGGAATGATGATTCGTCTTTCATTAATATATATATATATATATAGTACAGTACATATATTATATATATATATATATATATATATATATATATATATATATATATATAATATATATAAATAAACAGTAGATGCTAGATGCATAACAATATACATACTGAAACCAAAGCGAAAGAGCATATACACAAATATCTCGCGCTATATATTAGTTATTATATTACAGTCTCATGGCCGAGTGAGTAACATGGTGATTCGCAAAATTCAAATCTTCAGTGGTAACGATTCGAATCCCACCGAGGTAAAGTTAGTTTATTTTTAACGTATTAATCTTAAAACTTAAATTGCTTATAATATGTTGTTCTTAATTAACAAAAATAATATGCGTGTAATTGCGCTCAGTTCATAAAAAAAGCTAAAATGGTATTTAATTGAATTCCTCCAATAGTAGGGTGTCCATACGTCCCGGTTTTCCGGACATGTTCCGGTTTTCAGAGAGCTGTCCCGGTCTTTAGAAAAAGTTTTCAAGCCATAAAAATGACTAAGGTGTGTATTATTATATTTAGTATTCATTTACTCTGTTAAAAAGTGTTTTCAAAATAAGCCTATGGGCTCTAGGGTATAGATCTTTCCCTGTCCCGGTTTTTCCAAGCACAAATCTGGGCACCCTATCCGATAGGTGGCGCCACCGAACTCGATTAAATTATTTCCAAGGAATCAGTTCCACGCGAAGTATTTTTCATCAAGCATCAAAGTTTGATGAAATACTGTTATAACCTGAGGGCACATGGTTGATGAAAGAATTTCTCACATCTTGATGAAAATTCCAGTCTCGTTGTATTGGTGTATAAGTGAACTCCGAATGCCATCATGGTAATTAGAAAACTTTCCATGTAATCCATTTACAGTGATATTGATCAGAAGAAAGTTTCCTGTATAATATGATGTAATATGATATGATATGATATATATACAGTATATAACATATATATCACGATATATGATAATATATATATATATATATATATATATATATATATATATATATATATATATATATATATATATATATATATATAGTAAAAAATAACTCGGCCAATAATTCAGGCATTATCTATAAAATTGGTTGTAAACAATGTGATTCCTTTTACATTGGACAGACGGGAAAGGGTTTGCACACGCGTGTAAAACAGCATCAATATTGCGTTAGAACGGGACAGTTGTCCAGTGCCCTTTTCGTCCATTCTCAGAGTTATCCCACTGTATTGATTGGAATAATGCTTCACTTTTGTTCACTCAAGCAACATGTTAATAAAAATATTCTTGAGTCTGCCAATTTCACTATTAGCCAGAACCTTTTTTTGACCTGATCCTGTTGTTTTGAATTCGTTCAGAACGGATTTAGACAAGATGGGCAAAGTGCTAAAACTCTGGTAGCTTTCCTTATAAATTTGTATGCTCCTCCTACAATTTTTATTTTCTATTTTATTTTTTATGACCTATATATAGCCTCGAACTTGTTATTTATTTCAGTGTTCTGAGGATGTCATTATACGAAAGCGCTTGAACACCATTCTGTGTTTCCTTTTTCCTTCGTGGTTTTTATATATATATATATATATATATATATATATATATATTATATATATATATATATATATATATATAATTCATAAATGCATTCTTTGAAGAGGAATTGCAAGGAGAGTATATAACAGACTTTGATTTTACACCAGAAGATGTAGCGAGAGCTATAGGACAAATGAAACCACATTCAGCTGCAGGTCCGGACAATTGGAACGCATTATTGATTAAAAACTGTAAAAATGAAATAGCTACACCTTTATACTGGATATGGAGAAGATCCCTAGACACTGAGGAAATACCGAGCATCTTGAAAAGAGCAAACATTGTCCCTATCAGTGGCGGCTCATGACTTTCAGTTATGGGTGCTGCCTCAGAAATTGCGAACAATTGTGTCGATTATATATATATATATATATATATATTATATATATATATATATATATATATATATATATATATATATTATATATATATATATATATGAGAGAGAGAGAAAGTCGAATAGATAAATAGATAAACTACTCACTACTCAGTCATAAAAATAAGTAAAATAGTATCATAAAATCAATTATAGGGTACTTACGCTTAACGGGTAATTTCGAATTTGCCAAAAATTTTATTTATAAACAAATTCCATTCTTCTGTTTTTATTCTGAGCGAAAAAATATTCTAAGAAATGAAAGCTATATTGTAAATAATCCAATTATTATATAATTAACTTCAATCTCACGAGAAAAAATAAATGATAACGAATCATGATAAATGCAATTCGGAAATTAAATTTCGAATTAGCAAACGATACAGCAACATAACTACCACGTCAAACAAACAAATCGGCACTGCTCTGTCCACAGTGCTTTGGATCCTCTTAAACCCGCGATTCTGACTCGCTCTTCGTACGTCCGCCACCGAGGTTTCAAGCGTTTCGAACAAACTGGAACTGTTAAGTACGCAGTTCCACGGGAAGGCTGAAGCTACTTTCGTGATTCATTCGTTCGGCATTGAAATAGTTTAAGGAAAAAAGGATATAATCTGATTTAAAAACTCAAAGTTCATTGAAAAAAACAATCAGAGAGGCTATTTTAAATATTTAAATATAAAGATCATAAGATCATGGGGGTGCTGCAGTTCCACAGTGCCTACCTGCGAGCCGCTCCTGGGACTCCCTATATATAAAGGAGGGGACAGATCTCAAGCAAAGAACTATAAACCAGTGTCGTTGACGTCCCACCTCACCAAAGTATTTGAAAGAATAGTTAGAGAGAAAATTTATGACTTCCTGGAGACACGGGAAAGATTCAAAAATCAGCATGGATTCCGATCAGGTAGATCATGCCTATCACAACTAATAGAACACTACAACAATATCCTAGATGCATTGGAAGGCAATGACAACTACGATGTTATATACACAGATTTTGCTAAAGCTTTCGACAAATGTGACCATGGTATAATAGCACATAAAATTAAATATATGGGAATAATAGGCAAAGTGGGAAAATGGATCTACAACTTCCTCTGAGAACGTCTGCAGGTCGTCAAAATTCAAGGTATATCATTATCAGAATCGGAAATACGCAGCTGAGTACCACAAGGGACAGTACTGGCCCCACTCCTGTTCATTATCATGCTAACAGACATCGACAGCGGAGTAAACAGCAACAGTATAGTAACATCCTTTGCAGACGATACAAAGATCAGCAGAAAAATCAGCGATGTACATGACGTGGAGGCCTTGCAGAGGGACACGAACAAAATATATAAATGGTCAGAAGACAACAACATGTCATTTAACACCGAAAAATTTCAGCTCCTGAGATATGGTAGAAAAGAAGAACTTAAACAGACTGCATATTATGCTCCAGATAGACAGGAAATTTAGAGAAGCACGAAAGCGATCGATCTCGGGATAATAATGACAGATAATGCGAAATTCGAAACACAAAATCAGATAGCGATAAATAAAGCAAAAAGAGTCGCCGGACAGGTACTAAGAACGTTCAAGAGACGGGACAGGACAGTAATGATTCCCCCTGCTAAAAACACTGATTATACCAAAACTTGAATACTGCTCAGTTTTGACGTCCCCATATAAAAAGGAAGAAACTAATAAACTAGAAGAAACGCAAAGGCATTTCACAGCCAAGATTGACGGCTGCAAAGAACTCAACTACTGGGAAAGACTACGTAAACTAAATCTGTACTCCCTGGAAAGAAGAAGAGAGAGGTACACCATAATCTACATATGGAAAATGATCGAAAAACTGGTATCAAACCTAAAACTAAACCCAATTACCATTCAAACAACACTGGAAAATAGGAAAGGCAGAATGTGTAGTGTTCCCAAATTAAAGGCCCGACAAGGGACCTCCTCAACTCTGAAGGAAAATAGCTTGGTTGTCAGGGGGCCAAGACTGTTCAACCAGCTTCCAAAGGACCTCAGAAACGTAACGGGGGTCAAAGTGAAGTCTTCAAGAGAAGACTGGATGCCTGGCTCAGGACGGTACCAGATGAGCCGGGCGTGCCTGGCATGTACTGTGGAGAGCGCAAGAGAGCAACTCGCTCCTCCACCAAGCCAGACCTTGAGGCGGGGCCACCAGCTTGACTTCCGTGTGAAGCGAGACCAACGCACGAAACAACATAAGGTTCATAAGGTTAAGGTATATACTGCTGTGCAAAAGTCATAGACATATTGCATTTTTTCATTCTGTTGCATTTTCCATTCTGATGCATTTTCGTAGTCTTGTAATAGCACTCGCAATTCCTACTCAGGAACTCCTAGGTTCGAATCCTGGAGGGTGAATTTTGTTTAAAAAATATATATATATATACAGGGCGTCCCAAAAAAATGTATACACACTTTAACAGCTGATAGCTCAATTGATGTTTCTTTCTTTCCAAGTTAAAACCCATTAGAATTAATAATGGCAGTCAGACTAAGCTTTGAACAAAGGAAATTCATTCTAAAATGCTACTGGAAGTGTGAAAACGCAGTTGAAGTGCAAAGACAGTTTAGGAGGGAGTTTCAAACAGATCCACCAACGCGACTTACCATCACTCGAATTAGAGATAAGTTTGAAGCCGATGGAACTGTTCAGAATGTCCACAAGAAGCGTTCCGGAAGACCACGGACATCGACAAGCCCCACAAAGCAAGAAAGAGTACTGGAAACGTATCACCAAAGTCCAAGAAAATCTGTGCGGCAAGCGAGTCGTGAGGTAGGAATTTCAGAATCGTCTGTCCAACGCATTTTGAAGCGCTGTCAATGGAAAAGTTACATTCCAAGATTAGTCCATGCTATTAATGAAGATGATCCGGACCGAAGAGTGGAGTATTGCGAGTGGTACTTGGCACGATGTGGATGTGGATTGGACGAAGGGGTTTCGTAGAATACCCTCCGCGTTCACCAGACCTCACACCACTAGACTTTTTTTTATGGGGATACTTAAAGACAAAGTCTACGCTATAAAACCTGCAACAGTCGCTGAATTGAGAGCAGCCATTGAACGAGAATGCACACAAATACCAAACGAAATGTTTCGTGATGTTTGCGATTCCATTGCTTCGCGTTATCAGCAGTGCCTGGACCAGAACGGACGTCAGTTGAAAACAGGCGTTGACAAAACAATTAAATAATGTCTGTAGATTCTATTACATTTTGAAAATGAAATGTATTTTAATAAACACTGCCTTTATAAGTATTTAAAGTGTGTATACATTTTTTTGGACGCCCTGTATATATATTATTCAAACCACATTTAGAAATATCTGCATATAACCACTCCAGAATTTCCTATAACCCATTCAAAATTTTAAGTGTATAACTCACAAGAAATGACTCCATTTCAAAATCTACTCCAGTGTGTGGTCAAAAGAGAATTGCATTAAGAATTAAAACTCTTTGTAAGTCATGATCAAAAGAGGTTTTAGCTTAAATTTACAATTATAAAGTTCTCAACATAATCGTAGAATAATTTCATCTTTCGAAATGGATGATAAAATCGACAGATTAATGCATTCATCACTTGTCTATCGATCGACAATATCTCAAATTTGCTATTAAAAGGTTTTCATTTGATCGTAGGATAAGTTCATCTTTGGAAATGAATGAAAAAATAGTTTAATGGACGGATTCTCAACCTATTTACTTCCATTAACCACCTGGAGTTGCACTGCTCACCCCATTACCCGTCCTAAATCTAAAGTGGCCTTTAAATACAACCTAAATTTGGTGTAAATGTAATTGTATACATAATTATGGTCCACATAATCTTTAAAAGTTTAGGATTGAAAGTGAAATGTATTTATTTTTATTTCATTTATTTATTAATTTGTTCTATTTTTTTTTCTATTTTTGGCGGCCTTCCATTACCCCCCCCCCCGCAATGGATATCCCAAATCACCCCCTTAGGGGTAACCACCCCCTGTTGAGAACCCCTGGTTTAATGTATTCATTACTTGTCGATCAGTCCATGTACTAAGATTGCACATCACCGTTCATTCACATACATAATTACCAACCAGTTGCATACATCTGCTTATTGATGAACAAGTATAGGATAAAAACAACCAACCATTCCAACAACCAATGAATTTATAAGAAAACATTGTGGCTCTTTTCCCCGAATTCAATTTCTCGTAATTGACAATATTCACATCATAGCCATTCCAAGAATTTGTCAACCAATTCATCTCGTTAAAGTATCCGCCTGACACTCATAAATTTGAACACGCAGTGAAGTCCGATACTATCAAAATAATTACCAAGACCAATAGAATTTATCTGTCCCTCCAACAGGCTTTCATTAGTTTGTAAATAAATAGGATTTGAATACCTATACAATATAATATTATATATATATATATATATATATATATATATATAATATATATATTATATATATATATATAATATATATATATATACCTTTAGTTTTGCTTCAGCCAGAATTGTTCATTCTGACGAAGGTCAAGTTTTTCACTCCACCTTAGACCTACAGTTTAACGTGGAATCCGAACCACGCCCCACCAGCAGCCCAGTGTCTTAACCACTAGGCCACCCAGGGTACCCATTTATCTACCAACCACTTTCTTTTATTGTGTGGTAGGATGAACAGCTGGGTTTTTGCTGCGCGCCGGCTGCTGCCACCGGGTCTCGATGTATGGAATACCAGGTACAACAAATCGATGAATCAATACAGAATTTAAATTCTGTACCCTTTCATCGATTTGCAGTACCTGGTATTCCATGCATTAAAACCAAGCTCACCCTCTCGTCTATTGTTAATTTCGCAGCCATTCCCTACCTAAAAGAAAACAATAATATATTATAATCAACACTGAAAATTCCTATAATGCGCGACTTTTGCGCCACCCTGTATATATATATATATATATATATATATATATATATATATAAATAAAACTTTGGGTTTGCTTCCGCCCGAATTGTTCATTTTGACGAAGGCCAAGCTTGTCACTCCGCCTTATACCTACAGTTTAACGTGGAATCCGAACCACGCCCCACCAGCAGCCCAGCGTCTTAACCACTAGGTTACCCAGGGTACCCATTTATTTACCAACCAATTTTATTTTTACTGTGTGCGAGGATCAACAGCTGGGTTTTGCTGTGGGCCGGTGGATTCGTAGTCAGCGACGCTAACCACTACACCACCGAGGTGTGTATATATATATATAACAATAAAATTGAAATTCAAAAGACGCTTTGTACCCTTTTGCTTTCCCGCCAATACACACACACACACACACATATATATATACAGTATATATATATATGACATTCAGCAATTAAATACATCAAAGACTGCCGAAATAATAAGAAATAAAAGCAAAATTAACTGTATAAACAGAATAACGAAAATAGAATAAATATTTATTCATTTTATATAATTATTCTTACCTTGTTTAGTTATATTGTTATCAAAATAAAATTGTCGAAAATTAAAAAAAAAAGAATGTACAAACATTCTACGGAGAATGGAACGACTATTTAAATAGAAGATTTTTATTTCTCCGTTTTATTGTGTGTGTTCATTATAATAGAAAATTTGTTCTAATATTAAGATGCAAAAATGTATTCTATTCACACGAGACCATTGAAAGACTTCGCGTAGGAAGGTGAAATTTTTTAATATAATTATTTTATAATTATAATAATTATCACTTTTATCGTACCTTGTTATTAATATTTTGTTATTAACTTAATAATTGAAAAATATTTGAATTTTAAATGTAAAAGTGTTTTGGAGAATTTTCTATAAATATAATGTAATTTCTACCAAATTTTATTTATATATATATTTATATATATATATATATATATATACAGTATATATATATATATATATATATATATATATATATATATATATATATATATATATATATATATATATATATATATATATATATATATATAATATATATATATATATATATATAAGTTACAGGGAATCTGTGTAACTAGGGATATCATGAAAGCCCTAAAATGTTCAGGAATTTCACGTAAGGTCAAGTCGTAATATTTTCGAAATTATCACGACTTAACCTAACCAATCGTCAAGGGCGTACAATTGACCTAACCGGGCATTTAATACTTTTCCCGTAGGTTTAACGAAACTATCACGACTTAACCGTACATGAAATCCCTGAACATTTTAGGGGTTTCATGAAATCCCTAGTTACACAGATTCCTTGTAATATATATATATATATATATATATATATATATATATATATATATATATATATATATATATATATATATATATATATATATATATATACACGAGGCCCAAAGCTTTTCAATGTCCTACCAAAGAAGTGAGGAATTTCCAGCCCACCGACCTGAATAACTTCAAGAACCAGCTGGACAGATTCCTGTGCAAAGTCCCTGACCAGCCATGCGTGGCTAGCTACGAGGGCAGGAGGAGATCAGACAGCAATTCCCTCTTTCACAAAATCCCGCAAATGAAGCGGGATGCTGCAAAGGGGTCGATCGTAGGTCGATCCTGAACCGTCGTTCGAACTCACCTAAAGTAACCAAACGTAAGTATATATTTGTATTGACCAGTACGACCGATATTATGTGTAAGAAGATTATATACTGCATAAAATATTATTAGGAATACAGTAAAAAAATATTACGAAATCGAGGAAAAAGCCAAATTAAAAAAACAAAATTTGAAAGGCTCTCTGTAGATTTAAGTAATACAAATAGTATCATCAATGATTGTGGATAGTATTTATTATTATTAATATTATTATTATTATATTATTATTATTATTATTATTATTATCCGTGACAGTACTGAGTTACAAATGCAGATATTGCGCCTGCGCAAACTATAGCATTTAAGGTTTATTTGCAAATCATACAAAAAAACCCCGCTAACATTAACTGTATGTTAATAGTGTGTTTTTGTTAAGTTAATATTTTGAGTTAGAAAACAGTTTATAATTAGTGAAGTGTCTGTGATAAAATTTGTATATTTATTATGATGGAAAAGATCACTGTCTCATATATATATAATATATATATATATATATATATATATATATTATATATATATATATATATTATATAATATATATATATATATATATATGGGATGATACCTCGCTGATGGGACCTTTTCCAGTTTGTGTACCGTTTTTCATATAATTTATTTTTGAGAATATTTTTGTTAAAACTAACGAAAATATCACGACTTAACCTAACCAATTATCAAGGGCGTACAGTTGATCTATTATTAATTATAACATTGTTTGTTTCTGGAATAGTATTTACTATTTACTAATAGATCAACTGTACGCTCTTGATAATTGGTTAGGTTAAGTCGTGATATTTTCGTTAGTTTTAACAAAAATATTCTCAAAAATAAATTATATGAAAAACGGTACACAAACTGGAAAAGGTTCCGCTGATGTTCTAAGTTCGTTTATACACGCGTAAACATATATCTACTGTATACTGTATATATTAAAAAATATTTCCTATGATTCCTGGACTTTTGAAACACCCTGTATATTTCAGCAGTAAAACAACCCAAAACACGACTGCAGACACAAAATCTTGAGTACAAGAAACTATGCCAAAAAATCCATCCCAGGTCATCCCAAACACCGGACATCTATGGGAAAATATGGACAAACCAATAAAAGAAAAATGACCATCCAGTACACTGCCAAATACTAACCAATTGTAGGAAATTGCCAACACAGTTGGAAAAATATCACTGTTAAAAAAAAAGGTCTGGTTTGGTCAACTCGATACCCGTGTTATTAAGTGCAGAGGAGGGCCAGTCATGTATTACGTAATAATTATCTAACAGCTGAATATATATATATATATATATATATATATATATATATATATATTTTTTTTTTTTTTTTTTTTTTTTAACCAAGTTTCAGTTTTGCAGTCCATTAAAGTTACGAAATAGAATAAATGGATTAAATGGTACCATTTTTTTTTATTTAGAGAAATAATGGATTTCAAATGCATAGTACAGTACTACCTAGATGCCCAAGGTATAATTTTTTAAATTTTTTTATGTTAGCTTTAAATCCATTGGTTTTGTGTTGATGTAATGGATTTATTTCTTTGTTTTAACCTACGGGCAGAACACACACACACACACACACACACACACACATATATATATATATATATATTATATATATATAATATACATATATATATATACAGGGTGTCCCATAAGTCCGGTTTCATAGGAAAATTTATTTTAAATTAAATTTACGAGAGTAATATACATTTCGAACTAAAACAAATGTTCAAATTGATGTCTCGTTTTGGGATCTTTTTTTTTTTTGTTGCAGGTAGACTAACACGCAATTGTTAATGTGGAAGTGAGTTATACTCCTGAGGAAAAGGCGTCCGTCCGTCTGTGTGTTGTGTGTGTGTGTGTGTGACGACTATAGGAATGCAAGGTCTGTTTAAGAAATAGTGTCTGAAAGAGATAAATTTAGTTTACGAACCGTTCATCTATTTCTGTATTTGAGGGCCGTGTTTGATGTGACATCTTTCGCGCGTGAAATGGAAGGAAGGGCCATCTGCCACGAACATCAAGTGAATAGGTGTCTTCACGTCACGAACAGGGAAACGATGTTTTCCACTGAGTTACGGGGCGGGCGTCGGCAAGTTATCACAAAAAGTTTTTAATCTCTTGAAAATATAAAAAATAAAATATAGAAAATATTGATGATATAAAAATATAGAAAATATAGATAGATAATATAAAAATATGGATAATATAAAAATATATAAAAATATAGATAATATGAAAATATATAAAATATAGATAGATAATATAAAAATATAGAAAATATAGATAGATAATATAAAAGTATATAAAATATAGATAGATAATATAAAAATATAGAAAATATAGATAATATAAAAATATAGATAATATACTGTACATAACATAATAATATAGAAAATATAGATAATATAAAAATATAGAAAATATAGATAATATAAAAATATAGAAAATATTTTATCAATATAAAATAGATTGGATTTTTCTTATAGTAAAAAGGGATTTTTAAGATTTTGAAAAAAAAAAAAATTTTCACTAAAAATCGTATGAACGAAATAAGTTAATAAGTTAATACGATGTTAAATTCTTTGTTAAAATATATTCTCAATCAACAGAATATGATTTTAAGAGGATACTTTGATCAAGGGTTTGCGTGTAACACTCTTGTATCTCGGTTCGAGAGAAGGTGTTGAATCTTGTAACATGTGAGAGTTAGTAATTGTTTAATTTAATATCAGAATAGGTAAATTTATTGAAGGTGGGATGTCAAATTTTAACCATAGAGAGAGAGAGAGAGAGAGAGAGAGAGAGAGTTACAAGGAAAAGAAGTACCTCAAAAGGCCTTGCGGCCCATACCGAGGAGGTAGCAATGGCAACGGGTGCCAGAAGAAAATTTTGTACACACTCAAATAGTGTGCAAGATTTGGTCTAACCTTTTCTTGAACTGATCCACAGAGGAACTGTTCACAACTGCCGAAGGTAACCTGTTCCAAGTGTCACAGATCTTATACGTAAAGTAATTCCCACACACACTAGTCCTAAACCGTTTCAAATCCAACTTCCAACCATTGTTGCGAGTTGGGTTATCATTTAAACTAAACATACTTCTAAAATCGACATCGTTGAACCCGCGTAAGAGCTTGAAAACCTCGATCAGTTGACCGCGCAGCCTCCGGGTTTCAAGCGAAAACAAGTTCAGTGCGCGTAACCGTCGATTGTAGCCCATATGCCTAACGGAAGGGATTAACTTTGTGGCCCTCGCCTGCACTCGCTCCAGCCTCTCAATATCTTTCCTGAGGGTGGGCGACCAGAACTGCACAGCCTACTCCAGGTGCGGCCGAACCAGGGAATTGTACAGAGAGAGCGCAATCTCCTTGTTCCGAAACTGAAATTGCCTCCTGATATAACCCAATAGTTTCTGGGCTTTCTTTTCCACCTCTACGCACTGTTTCGTAAACTTAAGGTCGCTGCTAATTAGCACACCCAAGTCCTTTTCTAAATCAGTCACCTCGATATTACTACCCAACATCGAGTAGTCCGACTTGGGATTGGCGTAGCCAATGTGCATCACTTTGCATTTACCCAAGTTAAACGGCATTTGCCATTTTTCGGACCACTCTCCTATCCTACCTAGGTCCGCACGCAGTTCCTCGAACGCTTCGGGCGTCCCAACATTGGCCCCAAGCTTGGTGTCATCAGCGAATTTGGCGATCCGACTGACGATGCCACCGTCGATATCATTTATGTAAATGATAAACAACAGCGGCCCCAAAACGGAACCCTGAGGAACCCCACTAGTGACCGAGGCCCAACCCGAACTAGCCCCTTTAATTACCACCCTCTGCCGCCTATTCCTCAGCCAGTTTTCAATCCACCTACCTATTTCCCAACCGATACCCAGCGCACTCACTTTCGCCATTAGCCGGCGGTGAGGTACCTTATCAAAGGCTTTCTGAAAGTCGAGATAAAGTATATCAATCGCCCTACTCTTATCGTACTCACTCAACATGACGTGGAAAAACTCGAGCAAGTTGGTGAGACACGACCTATGCCGTCTAAACCCATGTTGGAAGTCCCCAAGCAGCTTGTAGGAATGCAAATGGTCAACGATCCTATCAGCTATTATCCCTTCTAATAATTTACCTACAACTGAAGTGAGACTAATGGGACGATAGTTCCCTGGACTTTCGTGATCCCCTTTCTTAAAGATAGGGGTCACGTTGGCTTCCCTCCAGTCACCAGGCACCTGGCCCATCTCCAACGATTTGTTGAAGACTGTAGCCAGGTGGGGAGCCACCTGGTCGCGCACTTCTCGCAACACTCTGGGGAGAAACTGGTCTGGCCCAGGAGCCTTAAACGCGCTCAGTTTGTCTATTCTATCGGCAACGACTGTCGCGGTACATCTAACACTATCCAGGCCAGCACCTTCGTGTCTCACGCCTGGCTCGGGGATGACGCGGGTATCCTCGCTGGTGAACACTCCCGCAAAGTACTCATTAAGCACATTAGCGATGTCCGCGTCGGAGGTCCGCAGAACGCCGCTTCCGTCCTTTAACGGACCTATCATGCTTCTAATGGGCTTTCTACTATTAACATAACTGAAGAATTCCTTAGGGTTCCCCTTGCAGAGGCTTGCCACCCGTAGTTCTTCGTTACGTTTCGCTAGCCTAACCTTCGCCTTCACTTCCCTACACAGGCGGACATACGCTTCAGTGTTCTCGTGGGAACGATTGACCTTCGCCCTCCTATACGCTACTTTCCTATTTTGGATAGCCGAAGCGATGTCACGATTGAACCACTTAGGCTGCGTTGAAGCAGGGGTGACCGGTTTTGAGGGTATGGCAGCAGACTGCAGCACCATAAACTCGTCCCGGAATGCACTCCACACTCCCTCAACATCGCCGCCAACCTCTAACCCATCTCTCCTACGCTATCCCTGAGGCTAACAAAGTTCGCCCGCCGGAGATCGAGCTTACTGTCTCTCGAGAGACATAGGCGGGCTACCAGTTTGACCTTCGTGTGAAGAGAGACCAACACACGGAACATCAACAAAGTCAACGACGTTATTTATATATATATATATATATATATACATATACACACACACACACACACACACACACATGTGGGTGTGTGTGTGTGTGTGCGCGCACGAGTTTAGATTTTCTTTCGCTTATATTTTCCTCGTTTAATTTAAAGGACTTTCAAAGGAAAATAAAAGCATTAAAGGAGATTTCAAATTACAGGATATAACTCTCAAATATAATTTTTAATAATCTATTTACGTTCAAAGGTAATTCGATAATTTGAATTTATTGGGAAGGAAATTTAACTTCTTTGAGAAAATTCCTAAAACGTAAATCGAAGTACGTACTCGTAGATGGGCTTTTTTTTTTTGGTATCTTTAACGTTCTTTGTTCTTTGTAATGACCGGTTCTTAACATTAATAGTATAAGTTCCCTTTCTGGTATATAGAGCCTTTTGGTACATACAGAAAGCCGAGAAAAGTAAATAGATAGCACGATGATTGTCGTTAAGAACAAATGGCAGAGGTCATCAATGAAATGGCAGAACGCGAGTCACTTTGACGTGATGTGAAGGGGAGAGCAACACGATTTCCATTATTTTAAATCAAGAAATTTGTTATTATTTATTGGCTTTTTTTATCAAATAAAAATCTATGGAAAAAAAACGAAGGTGTCTATTTATTTTGTCAATCATCCGGAGGAACGAAAGCCAAAAAGAGAGTCAGTAAGTTTTCAGTTAGTGTCTCTGCAGTCCCCAGTTTGGAACTTGATAGGAAACTTACGTTTTTTTTTACGTGTAATACGGAACCAAACGGTTTAAAATTTCCATGTTATGTAGAGTGGGTGAAAAGTCTCTATGCACCTGTCCACTTCCAACACAGTGCGGGTACAGGTTCACTACACTTCTTGCGGGTGCACAGGGACTTTTCGCTCACCCTGTATAAGGGACTTTACTGAAAACTATGAAGTTTATATGAAAAGTCACCACCAGCAGTTTATATAATGGAATTCAAACCAAAACCCCGCAAGATATAGACCTTGAGGAACGTCTCAATCACTAAAGGTTCTAAGGGTCATAAAGTCCGAATGAGTCGGTGCTGTAACCGGTATGTTCCTTAGAGTTACTGTAACGCTATTTTTTTCATATTATCCGATAATTCTTGTTCGATGGGGGTTCTTAAAACTCCTTCGCAACATCTAAGCTCATATGACGGAGGGGACCTACAGCTTTACGTCGTTACATAATCCAGAAACAGAGGATGGTCCACCATCGAACTACTACCCAGACCCACTATCGCTTAACTTCACTGATCGGCGGAAAACGATAGTACGACAGTGATCAAGAGGGAGTCCCGCTACCCAATGAATAGATTGTCCTATTATATAATTTTAATTTGGACAATAAGTGGACATGTATCACAGACAAGGGATATTTCCTCTTTAATCTAATTTTGAAAGATGTCAACCAGTAAAAATACTGTTTAAAGTCCTCTTAAAATGAGAAAAATTAAAAAAGGGAATTAAACTTCTAATATATATATATATATATATATATATATATATATATATATATATATATATATATATATATATATATACAGATACATCCTACATCTGCCAACCTCTTCAAAATAAATTATGAATGGATTTCTCTGTGTAAACAATGAATTTACATCCATAACTTTTTACATACATAAAGATTACATCTAATCTAAAGATATTTCATTTAAAGGAATTAAAATGCGTTCAAATGTTCCATAAACAGTTTAAAAAATTCATTTAGTTAAATATATTTCATATTTGGTCTCCAAAATGATCGTTTGTGAATATATTATCGTACATTTGGCAGAAAAAGTTTGAGTAAAATTCTATTTACAGAAATTGCTTTAATTTTTGTATTTTTTTTTTTAAATTTTTGCGACGGAATTTAATTAGAATTTGAGGAGATTTAAGTAAAATTAATATCGAATAATAAATTACAAAAATTTAAAAACTATATTTTGGGTATGATTAGTATGATACATTAATACAATGCCCAAATTACGAATAATGAGAGAATAATATGCTTGTAACAAAACGTCATTAAATATATATATAACTAATGAAAAGTAAATCATCAAGAATCCCTAATGAGTGAATGTTCATCAGTATTTTGACTACAAATTAATCATCAGGAGTGTTTGATGACTGACCATTCAAGATCTCGATGAAAATTTTAGTCTCAGTGTAAGTAAAACTATACTGAGGAATTAATATAAAATTTATATAAAATTATTATAAAATCTTTTTATTATTATATTTTATATAAAATTATATACGACGATATAAATAGATTATTTTCTATAAATATTAGATCGCACAAAGTAAAAAGTATTTAATCATTAAAATTTAGCTCGAATCGAGTGAAAACTAAAATAAAATAATTTATTAAAAGGAAATAATTAAAATTCTGAAAATATTAAACATATTAAAATTATAATTTGGGTTAGTTTGAAGGAATTTATTAAATTTATTGAAATAGAAATGGTGCTGAACTCTTAGTAAATTCCGAGGTCCCCACATAACTCAAATATTAATATACAGATAAAAAGAAAAATGTTTATAACTGATTTTTTTAATTTTTTTTTGGTAAAAAATTTTTTTTTGGTAAAAATTTTAATATATATTTTTTAATAGTTATACATAATTTTTTAAAATTAAATTATTTAATTTGTATAAACAATAAAAAAATATCTAATTAAAATTATTTTTAATATTAATTTTTATTATTTTTTAATTTATAAATTGAAATATGTAGCTAGTTTTTACTAATAATTTAGAATTAAGTGTTTTTTAAATCTCTCTTACAAAACCTCCCACGAAAGTAAAACTCAAAATCTACTTTGTAATTCCAGACTTAAGTCAAGAGAAGAAAAACTAGCCACACAGGGATTTATTTGATTGTTAAAGAGAGCTCAGTTTTCCATGCTTTTGTGTTTCCAAAGATATTGGTTAAAATATTGTCTGAATTTGCATACAAAACCTCAGTGCCAAGAGTGTTTAAGGTTAGGCCATGCTATATTTCACAGAAATCTGTCAGTCAGCAGACAATAATTTTTACCTCTTTGTTATTTTGTACTTAATATTTATTAATTATTACCTGCTACGTTAAATATAGGCATTTAACGTACTGTAAGTAAATAATTAAGTCTCCCCATTATTCGTTTGTATATGAAGAGAAAATGGGGTGCTCAAGCAGGATTTGGATGATGTACAGGCATTTCGTGGACGCAATTTCATTGATACTTTAATAACCTTAACTGAACTTAACCCTTTAAGGACTGAAGGTACAAATTGCTAACGTTTCAAATACAAGCATTCATAACTTAACTCTACAAAAAATTCAGGGCTTAAAGGGTTAAGTTAACATGTCTAATCCTAACCTTACCAAATTTAGTCCACCTTAACCCAATCCTAAAAGATCTTGGAAACCTGTCGGTTTTGGCGAGCCATGACAACAAAAAGGTTGGCCAAAAGAGTTGCATCACCTAAGACTGTATCTGTTTTTCTGTATATATATATATATATATATAATATATATATGTGTGTGTGTGTGTGTGTGTGTGTGTGTGCCTTGACTCACGTCAGTGTCAGGGAGTTTTAAATGACATTAAATTCATATCTATAAGCCCTAAGTTTTTTTTTTTATTTCCCGTGTAGACTTTAAAATAAAACTATAATTAGGGTATAGACAGCTTTGGCCAAAAGAGTTGCATTACCCTAAAACGTTTTACGTTTAAGTTTGGCATACTGCTCCTGAGTAATGATATGCCGTTGATATATTGAATTTAATGCCACTTTGTAGTTTCAATATACTTACAAAGAAACTGCAAAAATTCAAAAAATATAACATATAAAAAATAATATAACAAATAATTACAACATCCTTTCTGACGAAGTTCAGAAATCTTCGCAAAATGTTACTGACCCTTTATGGCCGAACTTTTTGCGTAGGGTTGAGTCTAAATGCGTGTATTTGAAACGTTACGTATTCGACGCACAGTGCGGTAAGGGATTAAATTCATTATTACTCAAACTACATCAGTAATGTTGTAGGTAATTTCTGTTAATAAAACTTTTCTCATTCCAAAATTTTGAAGTGTTTCAACCTTTTTTTGGCCCTAGCTGTATATTCGAATGTATATCTATATACAGTATGTACACGTACTGTATACATAAAATAATGGAAGTACTTCAGGTACCAAGAGTCGAATTACACCAAAAAATTTATTTGTATTACTTAAAGTAATCCTAAAGAGCTAAATTTAGTATGATAAGGAAGCTACTCTTACTTTTGTAGGTCCCTCACATTAACTAAAAAGTAATTTTTACTACACATAAGCTGTCCCTCACGTTCTTTGCTTCTTGAGGGTTTTATGTTAAAAACAGTAATTTGTTATTAACAATGTCTAAGATTCTGTTAAAGATGAAACCAATGTATAGCTGTAGAAAGAAAAATTTAACAAAATAAAATAGTTAACCACAAATTATATATATAAAAACATATAGAACATAAACATAAGAAAAGTATAATTTAATTTGGTAACTTAATGTTATATCGTAATTATTATGTTTTGGAAAATAATTTCTAGCTGCCTTTCAAAATTTCTAAGGCTAACTAACGAAAATATCACGACTTAACCTAACCATTCGTTAGGTCAACTGTACGCCCTTGACGATTGGTTAGGTTAAGTCGTGATATTCTCGTTAGTTAGCCTTATAAGGCTAACTAAAGAAGGCTGGGGGCCCTGATCTTCAAGTGATCCCAGTATTGTTTCGTACAAATTAAAGGAAAATTTGTGTTTATGTGTTTATAGCAATATTTAAGAACTACAATTTTGAAAGGTATTTTCAAACTAATCACAAAAACTTTGAGAATCTGACCAAATCTGCTATTAGGATAAAAAAATGTTGAGTAACCTAAAATCGAACCTGGCACTTCAGCAGTCTGTATTCACGGAACGTTCCAGAAAGTAAAAAAAAATACCACGATTGCATCATTCAAAGTTGCCTATGTGATTGATAAGAGAAAAAAGCTATTTGAAGATAGAGAACTAGCGAAGAAAGCAATGTTGTCTGCTGCAGAATCGATTTTTGAAGGTTTTAATAATAAACCAGCAATCATTTGGTCCATAAAAGATTTACAATTGTTTGATAGGAGCGTAGCGAGGAGAATAGAATGCATTTCACAGAACATTCAAGTTCAGTTAATGAATAACTTCCAAAAATGTAAATACTATTCCATACAACTAGATGAATTAATAGACGTAACTGATACAACCCATCTACTTACTGTAAAGATAGTTTTTCTCAGATAATTCGACCAAACAAGAGTTATTAAAAATAATTCCAATGAAAGGCAAAACAAGAGAAGATACTTACAGAGCATTCAAAAATTGTTTCAGGAAACAACATCCCTCTGTAAAAGCTTGTATTTATTACTACTGATTGGGCACTTGCAATGATAAGCTGCAATAATGGTTTTATAGACTCTGCTAAAAAGATAAATCCCTTCCTGCATTTATTAATTACCACTGCATTACACATTAGGAAGCTCTGTGTTCTAAAGCGATTGATTTCCGACGTGTTATGAATTTAGTAACTAAGATAGTGAACTCTGTACGTGTATCAGCCCTGCAACACCGACTATTTAAAATCTCTTAGAAGAAGTTGGTGTTAACTTTAAAGAGCTTATACTAACACACGGAAGTAAGGTGGTTGAGTGAAGCTAAAATTCTTACAAGATTTATAGAGCTCATGCCGGAGATCAAAATTTTTTTTTGGAATTGAGAAGCGAACATTACCATCAACTAAATGAGAAATTTTGGTTAATGGACTAAGCGTTTCTTGCAGATTTAACTCGGAAGCTGAACACTTTAAATTTGGAGCTACAAGGTAGAGGTAAACACGTTGCTGAAATGATTAGTTCAGTAAATTCATTCAAACGTAAACTAACTTTGTGAAAAAACGACTTTGCTAAAAATCCGTTGCGAACTTCCCGAATCTATACTTAAAACTATTAAAAACTTTGGCAAAAATATTTTTGAATTTGATACACAACCTTTTATGTGCCACTTTGAAAAACTTGCACAAGAATTTACAAAGAGATTTCAAGGGTTTAACTTAATTACTCCAGTTGTGGAGTTCCTGATGAATCCACGCAAACCAGTCGACGTCTCTGAAATGGGAGCTTCCTTAGCAAAAGTTTCCCCCCAAGCTAAAATAGAAGAACTTAAGCTTGAAATTGTAAATATTCAAAATGACATTGTAATGAAAAGCTATGCAAAAAATAAAACTTTTGGAATCTTGTCGACAAGGAGAAATGTCCTCTTCTAAGAAATGCTGCCTTCCGGTTGAATCCTTATTTTGGATCAACCTACCTTCGTGAATCATTATTTTCCAATATGAAATATATAAAATCAAAACAAAGATCCAAATTAACGGATGAACACCTTGATACCTGTATGCTAGCAGGAACATCATTTTATAAGCTTGATGAGTGCTGCTCGCTAACAAAAGCAATGAAGTGTCAAGTAGCTTATTAATAAATAATTAGGAATAAAACATTATCAAATAATGCTTGTTTTTTGGTTATACAAACAATAAAAGCATTTTTTAACTTTTGTTTCTCTTTCTTTGGAATAAAGTGAATTTATAAAAAGGAAATATAATAAATGTACCCAATAGCCTTTCATTATAGTCCTAAGCTGCCCTTCGGTACCCAAAAGTTGAGAACCATTCCTGCAAATTAACTATAAATTATCCATTAATTATTTTTACTAAAAACTTACCAAAAAATTTCACATTTCACTAAAATCGACCGAATTCGCCTCCCGTCAAAAAAACACTTTACCCCTAAATTAGGTCCTACGTATTTCGGACAACAGTCCAGTTTTCGATATTTTCGAAGGACAAGTTTTTCTACTCTAATCCTTCGAACTTTGAGAGCATTTTCAAAGAACAATTATTGTTTAAAGCGTAGTTATAGGATGTCAAAAACAGTTATACATTTTTATAACGCAACATTATAGATTAATTTGAATTAAACGCTATACCAGAATGGATGTCAGTTACGTACATCATATTTTATTCTGTCACAGTTTCCTTTTACGACAACCTGACCGTTTTGAGCCCTTTGAATCAGCTGTAAACTGGCATTGTTGCTCAGAATACGAAAGTAACTGCATGCACGTGACAAACATTTGGAATGCTAAGCAGCATATCTCTCTCTCTCTCTCTCTCTCTCTCTCTCTCTCTCTCTCTCTCTCTCTCTCTCTCTCTCTCTATATATATATATATATATATATATATATTCATCGTCGGAAAGAAGTTTTCTCTACTTAGTGGTGGCACAACACCGTGAAGTATGAACGACCCAATATATCACTCAATAAACGCCATTCACAGCGGGAGTCCCAAGTTGAAACTCGGCGACATTCAAATAGATGGCAGACACATACACATGACAGACATCCAATTACGGAAAACACGCTCACAAACTGTCTTGTTAATATGTCTAAAAATAGAGTAGAAAAAAAATAGTTTGTAGAAACAATTTCGTAACATTTTTTTTTTAAATGCATGGTATGGATTAGGTGAGGTAGAGTTGCGCTTCTGCTGTCACGATTTCTTTTTTCTCTTCTTTCTCTTGGGTGGCTGGATGTACGTGACGGGTGAGGGCATGGTATGAAAAATCTGATTTCTGTTCTTAATTCCTGCTTACACCCCTTTCCTGTATGAGCATTTCACCACTTTGCAGGCGTGATGGTTTTGCGCGTACATAGGTGTAGACATGGAGAGTTTAACTTTTACTTCTCTCTTAATCTTTTGGGGCTAGCCTGAATATTTTCTATAAAATCAAAACAAGATGTTGAGGTTTTTGCGACGATACCAAGTAGTTGATATAAGATCAGCAGAAATATATTAGTTAGATTATACAACAATGCTATGTAGCGTACGATTTCTATGTGTGCATAGCGTAATTGTAGAGTTAGTTTATATATATATAATCCTGTTCCTGTGAAATTTTCTTGGCTACTTTTCCAGAATCAAGGTATTTTCTTCAACCTTTTACCGTACCCGTCTCTGGCGGGGAGCGAGCGAAAGGTGAGGAGGGAGCAAAAGGTAGAGAGAGAGAGCCTTATGCTTTTCTATTCAGTTTTCTACTACTATTTTAATAATTAAAAAATGCATTAGTTTAATAACAAAGACCTCCCCGAGGGGGCCGAAAGGTCTTTGGGGCTTCCTCTTGTTCTTGTAACTCTCTCTCTCTCTCTCTCTCTCTCTCTCTCTCTCAGTTCTATCTTAAGACGACCCGAGTGTCTTAAGTCCTTTAAATCAGGTGTAATTGGCAGTAATGTTTATAATGCGAATATGCCTGAATGCAGGTGACAAAACTTTTGTATGCTCAGCAGCATATACCTTTCAACCTTTCAAATGTTCCCTGCGATGATTCCTCATTTCACGAAGGTCAAGTTTGTCGCTAATTCTAGAATAAATTTTGTTAATATAAACACCTTTATAAACCAACCATATTTTTTGTATGGTATTTAAAGACTTAGAAACAATTACATTTCAATGCAGAACTTGCCTTTAATTAATTATTTATACAAACAAACATTCGTCAAACATTTGTCATAGGTTTCATTCACGTGATGGAAATTTTCTCTCGCGCAGTGATATAATCCTACAGTATACCCATTACTCATTTTAGGGGGGTCATTTAGCTTATTGAACAAATTAAAAAAAAATATTTACGTTATACAACCAATAAGTGAAATATACAGGGTGGTTCACTCTCTGGTAGCTCCAGAGTATCGTACTAGCGATACTCTGGGGCTACCAGCGAGTGAATCACAGTGTACTTTAATGTCGGTTATTCACACAAAGCGTAAGATGGTCAGCTTGAGTACTCAAGCTCAGGGTTTTCGTTGAGTATAAATTTTTAAGTAAAGTTCTCCAAATGAGTACGTTGCTGGTTTTCATTTTGAGAATTTTAGTACATTTTGAGTACTTTCATAAGAGTACTGTTCTCCCTCAAGGTTTTCATTTAAATTTTTAATTAAATGAATATCCAAAACGTTTTCACTTTGAGAAGCTTTTGAGAAAACTTTTTTGTTTTCTGTATTCTCGAATCGAAATAATTTAATCTTCAGTCAATACAGGGTGTTCAAAAAGAACACTGCTAATGCTCAAAGTGGTTTGAGACTGCTAAAGCTCAAAGTGGTTTGAGACTGCTAAAGCTCAAAGTGGTTTGAGACTGCTAATACTCAAAGTGGTTTGAGACTGCTAAAGCTCAAAGTGGTTTGAGACTGCTAATACTCAAAGTGGTTTGAGACTGCTAATGCTCAAAGTGGTTTGAGACTGCTAATGCTCAAAGTGGTTTGAGACTGCTAAAGCTCAAAGTGGTTTGAGACTGCTAAAGCTCAAAGTGGTTTGAGACTGCTAATACTCAAAGTGGTTTGAGACTGCTAAAGCTCAAAGTGGTTTGAGACTGCTAATACTCAAAGTGGTTTGAGACTGCTAATGCTCAAAGTGGTTTGAGACTGCTAATGCTCAAAGTGGTTTGAGACTGCTAATGCTGAAAGTGGTTTGAGACTGCTAAAGCTCAAAGTGGTTTGAGACTGCTAATGCTCAAAGTGGTTTGAGACTGCTAATACTCAAAGTGGTTTGAGACTGCTAATGTTCAAAGTGGTTTGAGACTGCTAAAGCTCAAAGTGGTTTGAGACTGCTAATGCTCAAAGTGGTCTGAGACTGCTAATACTCAAAGTGGTTTGAGACTGCTAATGTTCAAAGTGGTTTGAGACTGCTAAAGCTCAAAGTGGTTTGAGACTGCTAATGCTCAAAGTGGTTTGAGACTGCTAATACTCAAAGTGGTTTGAGACTGCTAATGTTCAAAGTGGTTTGAGACTGCTAAAGCTCAAAGTGGTTTGAGACTGCTAATGCTCAAAGTGGTTTGAGACTGCTAATACTCAAAGTGGTTTGAGACTGCTAATGTTCAAAGTGGTTTGAGACTGCTGAAGCTCAAAGTGGTTTGAGACTACTAATGCTCAAAGTGGGAATTTTAGATTTGGAAGAGGGAAGAACCCACTCAATGTCGTTCCCATTTCACTCCGAGTCCAAAAATGGGAAAATTGAGAGGAAGAATTTTAAAGGAGGCATTTTGAAATTGGTCTTATCCCAATTCATGCATTCGTGTCATTCTCATTCTTATCCACGGCTTTCCCACTTTAGTTCAGGTTAGGTTAAATTAGGTTAGGTTAGGTTAAATTAAGTTAGGTAAGATTAAGTTAGGTTAGGAAATATTAGTCATTCCCATTTGGCGCCTTTGCCGCAAATGGGAATGGAGTGAATATTTCTCAAATGAAGAAACGCTTTTCTCAAATGTGAACTTCTTTCACTTTGTACATTCTCATTTGCGGAAGATCGAATGTGAAATGGGAGACATTGAACAGGTCATTGAGCGGACGTCAAATGTGAAATGTGAATTTGAATGGTGTCAAGTGAAAAGTAATTAATTGTAACATATTAAAAAACTTTAAAAATGTAAATAATGATAATAATAATAATAATAATAATAATAATAATAATAATAATAATAATAAATATTCTTTATTCTCTAATATTTAAAATGTTTTTTGAAATCTTAAAATTTTTTACATATGGAAAATGAAAATACTTTTGCGAACTTTTTTATTTTTCTTTAATGCAAAAATGACACTTAAAATAATATCTGCCAATAAATCCAACGAACTGTGCTTCCAAATGACAGTTCTGTGATTAATATATATATATATATATATATATATATATATATATATATATATATATATATATATATATATATATATAAGTCCCTGTGCACCTGCAAGAAGTGTAGTGAACCTGTGCTTGCACTGTGTTGGAAGTGGACAGGTGCACAGGGACTTTTTGCTCACCCTGTATATATATATATATATATACACACATATTATATACACACACGAATATGTATATATAAACGTAGTCCATTTTATTTGTGTAGTAATAATAATAATATTCGTAACTAATAATACAAGAGTAGTTAGCGCAATGGGCCGCATTAGTTTGGACTGATCGTTGTGCCAGTTTCTGGCACTCCTGACTAACTATAATAATTATTATTATTATACATTTGACACGTATGTAATATTATATTACATACATGTCAAATATTTAATAATGATTATAGTTACTCAGGAGTGCCAGAAATTGGCACAACGATCAGGCCAAACTAATGCGGCCCATTGCGCTAACTACTCCTGTATTATTATACCAGACCCATCGGGATTCGAACCCCCGACCTTAGTGTCTTCATTTTGCTGCAGACGCTGCAGACACATAATAAATAGAACATTAAAAAAAAAATAGTTATAAATTATAATGAAAATGATACTCTTCAGTTAATGGGTATATGAGGGTATGTATATGACTTCTTTATGCTCGCGGGCCAGTTTCATACCTAAACTCTAGTCTGGGAGCCCGAACTATACAACCGGGTAAAGTATGTCTAGAATTTGTAACACGAAATATTAAAATACACACAAAATATTTTAAAAGTCAGAAATACTAAATAACATTGGCCCGCGGGCCGCCAGTTGTAAGGTTAGGTTAGGTTAAATTAGATTTGATTAATTAATTTTTTGAGATATATGGATTTTAAAAAGTCAGTACGTCGCTCATGCGGAGGTGTGTGTATGTGTGGGTGTGTGTGTGTTTAATGAATGTATTTGGAAAAAAGTTTATATATATATATATATATATATATATATATATATATATATATATATTTATATATATAATATATATATACTATATATATATATATATATATATATATATATATATATATATATATATATATATATATATATATATATATATATATATATATATAATTTCTAGTTAAATGAAGAAAACCAATTTATTTAATACCCTTTACTAAAATAAACAAAACCAATTGTCGCTATTAATTAAAATATATTTAATGTCCAAATAAAGAATAAAGAGTTCCTTTGTTGTTCTCTGATAAAGTTATATAAATATCGTCAGTAAACTCCTAAAATTGTTACATATAAATTACACGTCAATTACACATTTTTAATGTAACTTATTTGTAACACTGAATTCAATGTGCGACATTAACGTAACTTTTTCAGTTTCAATAAAAGCAAGACTCTATTTCGTTCCGTAACTTTTTGTCGCTGAGGAAGTGAGAACTTTATCTAATATTTCGTTCCGTAACAATTCCGTAACTTTTGTTGCTGTTTTTGTTCCTCTTATTGCGTAATTTTGGCGTAACGCTTTTAACAAAGGTATATCGATGCCCTCAGATAAATATAACCTATAAATTCCTATAATTTGTCTTACATAACATGCATAGTATATAGCATATTATAAAATTGAGATTGTAATTAAAATTAGGTAACTTTAAACACTTTTTCAGGCTTATATTTTGCGATTAAATATAATTATAAACCCATGTTACTGTTTAGGTGCCAGGCGTAAGATAAAAATAATGATGGCGCTAAAAAGAGCGTATGAAATATATTTTTGAATATTTATTACATGATATGATTTCTCCACTAACGACGAATCTGTATTATTGCTTTAGGATCACATGAAGATCACGGCCCCCCCAGCCTTCTTTAGTTAGCTTATAAGGCTAACTAACGAAAATCTCACGACCTAACCTAACCAGTCGTCAAGGACGTACAGTCCTTGACGATGGTTAGGTTAGGTCGTGAGATTTTCGTTAGTTAGCCTTATAAGCTAACTAAAGAAGGCTGGGGGGGCCTGATCTTCATGTGATCCAAAGCAATAATACAGATTCGTCGTTAGTGGAGAAATCATATCATGTAAAATATTCAAAAATATATTCATACGCTCTTTTTAGCGCCATCATTATTTTTATCTTACGCCTGGCACCTAAACAGTAACATGGGTTTATAATTATATTTAATCGCAAAAATATAAGCCTGAAAAAGTGTTTAAAGTTACCTAATTTAATTACAATCTCAATTTATATATGCTATATACTATGCATGTTATGTAAGACAAATTATAGGAATTTATAGGTTATATTTATCTGAGGGCATCGATATACCTTTGTTAAAAGCGTTACGCCAAAATTACGCAATAAGAGGAACAAAAACAGCAACAAAAGTTACGGAATTGTTACGGAACGAAATATTAGATAAAGTTCTCACTTCCTCAGCGACAAAAAGTTACGGAACGAAATAGAGTCTTGCTTTTATTGAAACTGAAAAAAGTTACGTTAATGTCGCACATTGAATTCAGTGTTACAAATAAGTTACATTAAAAATGTGTAATTGACGTGTAATTTATATGTAACAATTTTAGGAGTTTACTGACGATATTTATATAACTTTATCAGAGAACAACAAAGGAACTCTTTATTCTTTATTTGGACATTAAAATATTTTAATTAATAGCGACAATTGGTTTTGTTTATTTAGTAAAGGGTATTAAAATAAATTGGTTTTCTTCATTTAACTAGAAATTATATATATATATATATATATATATATATATATATATATATATATATATATATATATATATATATATATATATATATATAGTATAGTATATATATATATATATATATAAATATATATATATATATATATATATATATATATATATATATATATATAAACTTTTTTCCAAATACATTCATTAAACACACACACACCCACACATACACACACCTCCGCATGAGCGACGTACTGACTTTTTAAAATCCATATATCTCAAAAAATTAATTAATCAAATCTAATTTAACCTAACCTAACCTTACAACTGGCGGCCCGCGGGCCAATGTTATTTAGTATTTCTGACTTTTAAAATATTTGTGTGTATTTTAATATTTCGTGTTACAAATTCTAGACATACTTTACCGGTTGTATAGTTCGGGCTCCCAGACTAGAGTTTAGGTATGAAACTGGCCCGCGAGCATAAAGAAGTCATATACATACCCTCATATACCATTAACTGAAGAGTATCATTTTCATTATAATTTATAACTATTTTTTTTTTAATGTTCTATTTATTATGTGTCTGCAGCGTCTGCAGCAAAATGAAGACACTAAGGTCGGGGGTTCGAATCCCGATGGGTCTGGTATAATAATACAGGAGTAGTTAGCGCAATGGGCGCATTAGTTTGGCTGATCGTTGTGCCAATTTCTGGCACTCCTGAGTAACTATAATCATTATTAAATATTGACATGTATGTAATAATAATATTACATACGTGTCAAATGTATAATAATAATAATATTATAGTTAGTCAGGAGTGCCAGAAACTGGCACAACGATCAGTCCAAACTAATGCGGCCCATTGCGCTAACTACTCTTGTATTATTAGTTACGAATATTATTATTATTACTACACAAATAAAATGGACTACGTTTATATATACATATTCGTGTGTGTATATAATATGTGTGATATATATATATATATATACAGGGTGAGCAAAAGTCCCTGTGCACCTGTCCACTTCCAACACAGTGCAAGCACAGGTTCACTACACTTCTTGCAGGTGCACAGGGACTTATATATATATATATATATATATATATATATAATATATATATATATATATATATATATATATATATTAATCACAGAACTGTCATTTGGAAGCACAGTTCGTTGGATTTATTGGCAGATATTATTTTAAGTGTCATTTTTGCATTAAAGAAAAATAAAAAAGTTCGCAAAAGTATTTTCATTTTCCATATGTAAAAAAATTTTAAGATTTCAAAAAACATTTAAATATTAGAGAATAAAGAATATTATTATTATTATTATTATTATTATTATTATTATTATTATTATTATTATCATTATTTACATTTTTAAAGTTTTTTAATATGTTACAATTAATTACTTTTCACTTGACACCATTCAAATTCACATTTCACATTTGACGTCCGCTCAATGACCTGTTCAATGTCTCCCATTTCACATTCGATCTTCCGCAAATGAGAATGTACAAAGTGAAAGAAGTTCACATTGAGAAAAGCGTTTCTTCATTTGAGAAATATTCACTCCATTCCATTTGCGGCAAAGGCGCCAAATGGGAATGACTAATATTTCCTAACCTAACTTAATCTTACCTAACTTAATTTAACCTAACCTAACCTAATTTAACCTAACCTGAACTAAAGTGGGAAAGCCGTGGATAAGAATGAGAATGACACGAATGCATGAATTGGGATAAGACCAATTTCAAAATGCCTCCTTTAAAATTCTTCCTCTCAATTTTCCCATTTTTGGACTCGGAGTGAAATGGGAACGACATTGAGTGGGTTCTTCCCTCTTCCAAATCTAAAATTCCCACTTGAGCATTAGTAGTCTCAAACCACTTTGAGCTTCAGCAGTCTCAAACCACTTTGAACATTAGCAGTCTCAAACCACTTTGAGTATTAGCAGTCTCAAACCACTTGAGCATTAGCAGTCTCAAACCACTTTGAGCTTTAGCAGTCTCAAACCACTTTGAACATTAGCAGTCTCAAACCACTTTGAGTATTAGCAGTCTCAAACCACTTTGAGCATAGCAGTCTCAAACCACTTTGAGCTTTAGCAGTCTCAAACCACTTTGAACATTAGCAGTCTCAAACCACTTTGAGTATAGCAGTCTCAGACCACTTTGAGCATTAGCAGTCTCAAACCACTTTGAGCTTTAGCAGTCTCAAACCACTTTGAACATTAGCAGTCTCAAACCACTTGAGTATTAGCAGTCTCAAACCACTTTGAGCATTAGCAGTCTCAAACCACTTTGAGCTTTAGCAGTCTCAAACCACTTTCAGCATTAGCAGTCTCAAACCACTTTGAGCATTAGCAGTCTCAAACCACTTTGAGCATTAGCAGTCTCAAACCACTTTGAGTATTAGCAGTCTCAAACCACTTTGAGCTTAGCAGTCTCAAACCACTTTGAGTATTAGCAGTCTCAAACCACTTTGAGCTTTAGCAGTCTCAAACCACTTTGAGCTTTAGCAGTCTCAAACCACTTTGAGCATTAGCAGTCTCAAACCACTTTGAGCATTAGCAGTCTCAAACCACTTTGAGTATTAGCAGTCTCAAACCACTTTGAGCTTTAGCAGTCTCAAACCACTTTGAGTATTAGCAGTCTCAAACCACTTTGAGCTTTAGCAGTCTCAAACCACTTTGAGCTTTAGCAGTCTCAAACCACTTTGAGCATTAGCAGTGTCTTTTGAACACCTGTATTGACTGAAGATTAAATTATTTCGATTCGAGAATACAGAAAACAAAAAGTTTTCTCAAAAGCTTCTCAAAGTGAAAACGTTTGGATATTCATTAATTAAAAATTTAAATGAAAACCTTGAGGGAGAACAGTACTCTTATGAAAGTACTCAAAATGTACTAAAATTCTCAAAATGAAAACCAGCAACGTACTCATTTGGAGAACTTTACTTAAAAATTTATACTCAACGAAAACCTGAGCTTGAGTACTCAAGCTGACCATCTTACGCTTTGTGTGAATAACCGACATTAAAGTACACTGTGATTCACTCGCTGGTAGCCCCAGAGTATCGCTAGTACGATACTCTGGAGCTACCAGAGAGTGAACCACCCTGTATATTTCACTTATTGGTTGTATAACGTAAATATTTTTTTAATTTGTTCAATAAGCTAAATGACCCCCTAAAATGAGTAATGGGTATACTGTAGGATTATATCACTGCGCGAGAGAAAATTTCCATCACGTGAATGAAACCTATGACAAATGTTTGACGAATGTTTGTTTGTATAAATAATTAATTAAAGGCAAGTTCTGCATTGAAATGTAATTGTTTCTAAGTCTTTAAATACCATACAAAAAATATGGTTGGTTTATAAAGGTGTTTATATTAACAAAATTTATTCTAGAATTAGCGACAAACTTGACCTTCGTGAAATGAGGAATCATCGCAGGGAACATTTGAAAGGTTGAAAGGTATATGCTGCTGAGCATACAAAAGTTTTGTCACCTGCATTCAGGCATATTCGCATTATAAACATTACTGCCAATTACACCTGATTTAAAGGACTTAAGACACTCGGGTCGTCTTAAGATAGAACTGAGAGAGAGAGAGAGAGAGAGAGAGAGAGAGAGTTACAAGAACAAGAGGAAGCCCCAAAGACCTTTCGGCCCCCTCGGGGAGGTCTTTGTTATTAAACTAATGCATTTTTTAATTATTAAAATAGTAGTAGAAAACTGAATAGAAAAGCATAATAGGCTCTCTCTCTCTACCTTTGCTCCCTCCTCACCTTTCGCTCGCTCCCCGCCAGAGACGGGTACGGTAAAAGGTTGAAGAAAATACCTTGATTCTGGAAAAGTAGCCAAGAAAATTTCACAGGAACAGGATTATATATATATAAACTAACTCTACAATTACGCTATGCACACATAGAAATCGTACGCTACATAGCATTGTTGTATAATCTAACTAATATATTTCTGCTGATCTTATATCAACTACTTGGTATCGTCGCAAAAACCTCAACATCTTGTTTTGATTTTATAGAAAATATTCAGGCTAGCCCCAAAAGATTAAGAGAGAAGTAAAAGTTAAACTCTCCATGTCTACACCTATGTACGCGCAAAACCATCACGCCTGCAAAGTGGTGAAATGCTCATACAGGAAAGGGGTGTAAGCAGGAATTAAGAACAGAAATCAGATTTTCATACCATGCCCTCACCCGTCACGTACATCCAGCCACCCAAGAGAAAGAAGAGAAAAAAGAAATCGTGACAGCAGAAGCGCAACTCTACCTCACCTAATCCATACCATGCATTTAAAAAAAAAATGTTACGAAATTGTTTCTACAAACTATTTTTTTCTACTCTATTTTTAGACATATTAACAAGACAGTTTGTGAGCGTGTTTTCCGTAATTGGATGTCTGTCAGTGTATGTGTCTGCCATCTATTTGAATGTCGCCGAGTTTCAACTTGGGACTCCCGCTGTGAATGGCGTTTATTGAGTGATATATTGGGGTCGTTCATACTTCACGGTGTTGTGCCACCACTAAAGTAGAGAAAACTTCTTTCCGACGATGAATATATATATATATATATATATATATAGAGAGAGAGAGAGAGAGAGAGAGAGAGAGAGAGGAGAGAGAGGAGAGAGAGAGAGAGGAGAGAGAGAGAGAGAGATATGCTGCTTAGCATTCCAAATGTTTGTCACGTGCATGCAGTTACTTTCGTATTCTGAGCAACAATGCCAGTTTACAGCTGATTCAAAGGGCTCAAAACGGTCAGGTTGTCGTAAAAGGAAACTGTGACAGAATAAAATATGATGTACGTAACTGACATCCATTCTGGTATAGCGTTAATTCAAATTAATCTATAATGTTGCGTTATAAAAATGTATAACTGTTTTTGACATCCTATAACTACGCTTTAAACAATAATTGTTCTTTGAAAATGCTCTCAAAGTTCGAAGGATTAGAGTAGAAAAACTTGTCCTTCGAAAATATCGAAAACTGGACTGTTGTCCGAAATACGTAGGACCTAATTTAGGGGTAAAGTGTTTTTTTGACGGGAGGCGAATTCGGTCGATTTTAGTGAAATGTGAAATTTTTGGTAAGTTTTTAGTAAAAATAATTAATGGATAATTTATAGTTAATTTGCAGGAATGGTTCTCAACTTTTGGGTACCGAAGGGCAGCTTAGGACTATAATGAAAGGCTATTGGGTACATTTATTATATTTCCTTTTTATAAATTCACTTTATTCCAAAGAAAGAGAAACAAAAGTTAAAAAATGCTTTTATTGTTTGTATAACCAAAAAAACAAGCATTATTTGATAATGTTTTATTCCTAATTATTTATTAATAAGCTACTTGACACTTCATTGCTTTTGTTAGCGAGCAGCACTCATCAAGCTTATAAAATGATGTTCCTGCTAGCATACAGGTATCAAGGTGTTCATCCGTTAATTTGGATCTTTGTTTTGATTTTATATATTTCATATTGGAAAATAATGATTCACGAAGGTAGGTTGATCCAAAATAAGGATTCAACCGGAAGGCAGCATTTCTTAGAAGAGGACATTTCTCCTTGTCGACAAGATTCCAAAAGTTTTTATTTTTTGCATAGCTTTCATTACAATGTCATTTTGAATATTTACAATTTCAAGCTTAAGTTCTTCTATTTTAGCTTGGGGGGAAACTTTTGCTAAGGAAGCTCCCATTTCAGAGACGTCGACTGGTTTGCGTGGATTCATCAGGAACTCCACAACTGGAGTAATTAAGTTAAACCTTGAAATCTCTTTGTAAATTCTTGTGCAAGTTTTTCAAAGTGGCACATAAAAGGTTGTGTATCAAATTCAAAATATTTTTGCCAAAGTTTTTAATAGTTTTAAGTATAGATTCGGGAAGTTCGCAACGGATTTTTAGCAAAGTCGTTTTTTCACAAAGTTAGTTTACGTTGAATGAATTTACTGAACTAATCATTTCAGCAACGTGTTTACCTCTACCTTGTAGCTCCAAATTTAAAGTGTTCAGCTTCCGAGTTAAATCTGCAAGAAACGCTTAGTCCATTAACCAAAATTTCTCATTTAGTTGATGGTAATGTTCGCTTCTCAATTCCAAAAAAAAATTTTGATCTCCGGCATGAGCTCTAAAATCTTGTAAGAATTTTAGCTTCACTCAACCACCTTACTTCCGTGTGTTATAAGCTCTTTAAAGTTAACACCAACTTCTTCTAAGAGATTTTAAATAGTCGGTGTTGCAGGGCTGATACACGTACAGAGTTCACTATCTTAGTTACTAAATTCATAACACGTCGGAAATCAATCGCTTTAGAACACAGAGCTTCCTAATGTGTAATGCAGTGGTAATTAATAAATGCAGGAAGGGATTTATCTTTTTAGCAGAGTCTATAAAACCATTATTGCAGCTTATCATTGCAAGTGCCCAATCAGTAGTAATAAATACAAGCTTTTACAGAGGGATGTTGTTTCCTGAAACAATTTTGAATGCTCTGTAAGTATCTTCTCTTGTTTTGCCTTTCATTGGAATTATTTTTAATAACTCTTGTTTGGTCGAATTATCTGAGAAAAACTATCTTTACAGTAAGTAGATGGGTTGTATCAGTACGTCTATTAATTCATCTAGTTGTATGGAATAGTATTTACATTTTTGGAAGTTATTCATTAACTGAACTTGAATGTTCTGTGAAATGCATTCTATTCTCCTCGCTACGCTCCTATCAAAACAATTGTAAATCTTTTATGGACCAAATGATTGCTGGTTTTTATTAAAACCTTCAAAAAATCGATTCTGCAGCAGACAACATTGCTTTCTTCGCTAGTTCTCTATCTTCAAATAGCTTTTTTCTCTATCAATCACATAGGCAACTTTGAATGATGCAATCGTGGTATTTTTTTTTACTTTCTGGAACGTTCGTGAATACAGACTGCTGAAGTGCCAGGTTCGATTTTAGGTTACTCAACATTTTTATCCTAATAGCAGATTTGGTCAGATTCTCAAAGTTTTTGTGATTAGTTTGAAAATACCTTTCAAAATTGTAGTTCTTAAAATTGCTATAAAACACATAAACACAAATTTTCCTTTAATTTGTACGAAACAATACTGGGATCACTTGAAGATCAGGGCCCCCAGCCTTCTTTAGTTAGCCTTATAAGGCTAACTAACGAGAATATCACGACTTAACCTAACCAATCGTCAAGGGCGTACAGTTGACCTAACGAATGGTTAGGTTAAGTCGTGATATTTTCGTTAGTTAGCCTTAGAAATTTGAAAGGCAGCTAGAAATTATTTTCCAAAACATAATAATTACGATATAACATTAAGTTACCAAATTAAATTATACTTTTCTTATGTTATGTTCTATATGTTTTTATATATATAATTTGTGGTTAACTATTTATTTTGTTAAATTTTTCTTTACAGCTATACATTGGTTTCATCTTTAACAGAATCTTAGACATTGTTAATAACAAATTACTGTTTTTAACATATAAAACCCTCAAGAAGCAAAGAACGTGAGGGACAGCTTATGTGTAGTAAAAATTACTTTTAGTTAATGTGAGGGACCTACAAAAGTAAGAGTAGCTTCCTTATCACTAAATTTAGCTCTTTAGGATTACTTTAAGTAATACAAAATAAATTTTTTGGTGAATTCGACTCTTGGTACCTGAAGTACTTCCATTATTTTATGTATACAGTACGTGTACATACTGTATATAGATATACATTCGAATATACAGCTAGGGCCAAAAAAAGGTTGAAAACACTTCAAAATTTTGGAATGAGAAAAGTTTTATTAACAGAAATTACCTACAACATTACTGATGTAGTTTGAGTAATAATGAATTTAATCCCTTACCGCACTGTGCGTCGAATACGTAACGTTTCAAATACACGCATTTAGACTCAACCCTACGCAAAAAGTTCGGCCTAAAGGGTCAGTAAATTTTGCGAAGATTCTGAACTTCGTCAGAAAGGATGTTGTAATTATTTGTTATATTATTTTTATATGTTATATTTTTTGAATTTTTGCAGTTTCTTTGTAAGTATATTGAAACTACAAAGTGGCATTAAATTCAATATATCAACGGCATATTACTCAGAGCAGTATGCCAAACTTAAACGTAAAACGTTTTAGGGTAATGCAACTCTTTTGGCCAAAGCTGTCTATACCCTAATTATAGTTTATTTTAAAGTCTACACGGGAAATAAAAAAAAAAAACTTAGGGCTTATAGATATGAATTTAATGTCATTTAAAACTCCTGACACTGACGTGAGTCAAGGCACACACACACACACACACACACACACACACATATATATATATATATATAATATATATATATACAGAAAAACAGATACAGTCTTAGGTGATGCAACTCTTTTGGCCAACCTTTTTGTTGTCATGGCTCGCCAAAACCGACAGGTTTCAAGATCTTTTAGGATGGGTTAAGGTGGACTAAATTGGTAAGGTTAGGATTAGACATGTTAACTTAACCCTTTAAGCCCTGAATTTTTTGTAGAGTTAAGTTATGAATGCTTGTATTTGAAACGTTAGCAATTTGTACCTTCAGTCCTTAAAGGGTTAAGTTCAGTTAAGGTTATTAAAGTATCAATGAAATTGCGTCCACGAAATGCCTGTACATCATCCAAATCCTGCTTGAGCACCCCATTTTCTCTTCATATACAAACGAATAATGGGGAGACTTAATTATTTACTTACAGTACGTTAAATGCTATATTTAACGTAGCAGGTAATAATAATAAATATTAAGTACAAAATAACAAAGAGGTAAAAATTATTGTCTGCTGACTGACAGATTTCTGTGAAATATAGCATGGCCTAACCTTAAACACTCTTGGCACTGAGGTTTTGTATGCAAATTCAGACAATATTTTAACCAATATCTTTGGAAACACAAAAGCATGGAAAACTGAGCTCTCTTTAACAATCAAATAAATCCCTGTGTGGCTAGTTTTTCTTCTCTTGACTTAAGTCTGGGAATTACAAAGTAGATTTTGAGTTTTACTTTCGTGGGAGGTTTTGTAAGAGAGATTTAAAAAACACTTAATTCTAAATTATTAGTAAAAACTAGCTACATATTTCAATTTATAAATTAAAAAAATAATAAAAATTAATATTAAAAATAATTTTAATTAGATATTTTTTTATTGTTTATACAAATTAAATAATTTAATTTAAAAAATTATGTATAACTATTAAAAAATATATATTAAAATTTTACCCAAAAAAAAATTTTTTACCAAAAAAAAATTAAAAAAATCAGTTATAAACATTTTTCTTTTTATCTGTATATTAATATTTGAGTTATGTGGGGACCTCGGAATTTACTAAGAGTCAGCACCATTTCTATTTCAATAAATTTAATAAATTCCTTCAAACTAACCCAAATTATAATTTTAATATGTTTAATATTTTCAGAATTTTAATTATTTCCTTTTAATAAATTTTATTTTAGTTTTCACTCGATTCGAGCTAAATTTTAATGATTAAATACTTTTTACTTTGTGCGATCTAATATTTATAGAAAATAATCTATTTATATCGTCGTATATAATTTTATATAAAATATAATAATAAAAAGATTTTATAATAATTTTATATAAATTTTATATTAATTCCTCAGTATAGTTTTACTTACACTGAGACTAAAATTTTCATCGAGATCTTGAATGGTCAGTCAAAAACTCCTGATGATTAATTTGTAGTCAAAATACTGATGAACATTCACTCATTAGGGATTCTTGATGATTTACTTTTCATTAGTTATATATATATTTAATGACGTTTTGTTACAAGCATATTATTCTCTCATTATTCGTAATTTGGGCATTGTATTAATGTATCATACTAATCATACCCAAAATATAGTTTTTAAATTTTTGTAATTTATTATTCGATATTAATTTACTTAAATCTCCTCAAATTCTAATTAAATTCCGTCGCAAAAATTTAAAAAAAAAAATACAAAAATTAAAGCAATTTCTGTAAATAGAATTTTACTCAAACTTTTTCTGCCAAATGTACGATAATATATTCACAAACGATCATTTTGGAGACCAAATATGAAATATATTTAACTAAATGAATTTTTTAAACTGTTTATGGAAACATTTGAACGCATTTTAATTCCTTTAAATGAAATATCTTTAGATTAGATGTAATCTTTATGTATGTAAAAAGTTATGGATGTAAATTCATTGTTTACACAGAGAAATCCATTCATAATTTATTTTGAAGAGGTTGGCAGATGTAGGATGTATCTGTATATATATATATATATATATATATATATATATATATATATATATAATATATATATATATATATTAGAAGTTTAATTCCCTTTTTTAAATTTTCTCATTTTAAGAGGACTTTAAACAGTATTTTTACTGGTTGACATCTTTCAAAATTAGATTAAAGAGGAAATATCCCTTGTCTGTGATACATGTCCACTTATTGTCCAAATTAAAATTATATAATAGGACAATCTATTCATTGGGTAGCGGGACTCCCTCTTGATCACTGTCGTACTATCGTTTTCCGCCGATCAGTGAAGTTAAGCGATAGTGGGTCTGGGTAGTAGTTCGATGGTGGACCATCCTCTGTTCTGGATTATGTAACGACGTAAAGCTGTAGGTCCCCTCCGTCATATGAGCTTAGATGTTGCGAAGGAGTTTTAAGAACCCCCATCGAACAAGAATTATCGGATAATATGAAAAAAATAGCGTTACAGTAACTCTAAGGAACATACCGGTTACAGCACCGACTCATTCGGACTTTATGACCCTTAGAACCTTTAGTGATTGAGACGTTCCTCAAGGTCTATATCTTGCGGGGTTTTGGTTTGAATTCCATTATATAAACTGCTGGTGGTGACTTTTCATATAAACTTCATAGTTTTCAGTAAAGTCCCTTATACAGGGTGAGCGAAAAGTCCCTGTGCACCCGCAAGAAGTGTAGTGAACCTGTACCCGCACTGTGTTGGAAGTGGACAGGTGCATAGAGACTTTTCACCCACTCTACATAACATGGAAATTTTAAACCGTTTGGTTCCGTATTACACGTAAAAAAAAACGTAAGTTTCCTATCAAGTTCCAAACTGGGGACTGCAGAGACACTAACTGAAAAACTTACTGACTCTCTTTTTGGCTTTCGTTCCTCCGGATGATTGACAAAATAAATAGACACCTTCGTTTTTTTCCATAGATTTTTTTGATAAAAAAAGCCAATAAATAATAACAAATTTCTTGATTTAAAATAATGGAAATCGTGTTGCTCTCCCCTTCACATCACGTCAAAGTGACTCGCGTTCTGCCATTTCATTGATGACCTCTGCCATTTGTTCTTAACGACAATCATCGTGCTATCTATTTACTTTTCTCGGCTTTCTGTATGTACCAAAAGGCTCTATATACCAGAAAGGGAACTTATTACTATTAATGTTAAGAACCGGTCATTACAAAGAACAAAGAACGTTAAAGATACCAAAAAAAAAAGCCCATCTACGAGTACGTACTTCGATTTACGTTTTAGGAATTTTCTCAAAGAAGTTAAATTTCCTTCCCAATAAATTCAAATTATCGAATTACCTTTGAACGTAAATAGATTATTAAAAATTATATTTGAGAGTTATATCCTGTAATTTGAAATCTCCTTTAATGCTTTTATTTTCCTTTGAAAGTCCTTTAAATTAAACGAGGAAAATATAAGCGAAAGAAAATCTAAACTCGTGCGCGCACACACACACACACACCCACATGTGTGTGTGTGTGTGTGTGTGTGTGTATATGTATATATATATATATATATATATATAAATAACGTCGTTGACTTTGTTGATGTTCCGTGTGTTGGTCTCTCTTCACACGAAGGTCAAACTGGTAGCCCGCCTATGTCTCTCGAGAGACAGTAAGCTCGATCTCCGGCGGGCGAACTTTGTTAGCCTCAGGGATAGCGTAGGAGAGATGGGGTTAGAGGTTGGCGCGCGATGTTGAGGGAGGTGTGGAGTGCATTCCGGGACGAGTTTATGGTGCTGCAGTCTGCTGCCATACCCTCAAAACCGGTCACCCCTGCTTCAACGCAGCCTAAGTGGTTCAATCGTGACATCGCTTCGGCTATCCAAAATAGGAAAGTAGCGTATAGGAGGGCGAAGGTCAATCGTTCCCACGAGAACACTGAAGCGTATGTCCGCCTGTGTAGGGAAGTGAAGGCGAAGGTTAGGCTAGCGAAACGTAACGAAGAACTACGGGTGGCAAGCCTCTGCAAGGGGAACCCTAAGGAATTCTTCAGTTATGTTAATAGTAGAAAGCCCATTAGAAGCATGATAGGTCCGTTAAAGGACGGAAGCGGCGTTCTGCGGACCTCCGACGCGGACATCGCTAATGTGCTTAATGAGTACTTTGCGGGAGTGTTCACCAGCGAGGATACCCGCGTCATCCCCGAGCCAGGCGTGAGACACGAAGGTGCTGGCCTGGATAGTGTTAGATGTACCGCGACAGTCGTTGCCGATAGAATAGACAAACTGAGCGCGTTTAAGGCTCCTGGGCCAGACCAGTTTCTCCCCAGAGTGTTGCGAGAAGTGCGCGACCAGGTGGCTCCCCACCTGGCTACAGTCTTCAACAAATCGTTGGAGATGGGCCAGGTGCCTGGTGACTGGAGGGAAGCCAACGTGACCCCTATCTTTAAGAAAGGGGATCACGAAAGTCCAGGGAACTATCGTCCCATTAGTCTCACTTCAGTTGTAGGTAAATTATTAGAAGGGATAATAGCTGATAGGATCGTTGACCATTGCATTCCTACAAGCTGCTTGGGGACTTCCAACATGGGTTTAGACGGCATAGGTCGTGTCTCACCAACTTGCTCGAGTTTTTCCACGTCATGTTGAGTGAGTACGATAAGAGTAGGGCGATTGATATACTTTATCTCGACTTTCAGAAAGCCTTTGATAAGGTACCTCACCGCCGGCTAATGGCGAAAGTGAGTGCGCTGGGTATCGGTTGGGAAATAGGTAGGTGGATTGAAAACTGGCTGAGGAATAGGCGGCAGAGGGTGGTAATTAAAGGGGCTAGTTCGGGTTGGGCCTCGGTCACTAGTGGGGTTCCTCAGGGTTCCGTTTTGGGGCCGCTGTTGTTTATCATTTACATAAATGATATCGACGGTGGCATCGTCAGTCGGATCGCCAAATTCGCTGATGACACCAAGCTTGGGGCCAATGTTGGGACGCCCGAAGCGTTCGAGGAACTGCGTGCGGACCTAGGTAGGATAGGAGAGTGGTCCGAAAAATGGCAAATGCCGTTTAACTTGGGTAAATGCAAAGTGATGCACATTGGCTACGCCAATCCCAAGTCGGACTACTCGATGTTGGGTAGTAATATCGAGGTGACTGATTTAGAAAAGGACTTGGGTGTGCTAATTAGCAGCGACCTTAAGTTTACGAAACAGTGCGTAGAGGTGGAAAAGAAAGCCCAGAAACTATTGGGTTATATCAGGAGGCAATTTCAGTTTCGGAACAAGGAGATTGCGCTCTCTCTGTACAATTCCCTGGTTCGGCCGCACCTGGAGTAGGCTGTGCAGTTCTGGTCGCCCACCCTCAGGAAAGATATTGAGAGGCTGGAGCGAGTGCAGGCGAGGGCCACAAAGTTAATCCCTTCCGTTAGGCATATGGGCTACAATCGACGGTTACGCGCACTGAACTTGTTTTCGCTTGAAACCCGGAGGCTGCGCGGTCAACTGATCGAGGTTTTCAAGCTCTTACGCGGGTTCAACGATGTCGATTTTAGAAGTATGTTTAGTTTAAATGATAACCCAACTCGCAACAATGGTTGGAAGTTGGATTTGAAACGGTTTAGGACTAGTGTGTGTGGGAATTACTTTACGTATAAGATCTGTGACACTTGGAACAGGTTACCTTCGGCAGTTGTGAACAGTTCCTCTGTGGATCAGTTCAAGAAAAGGTTAGACCAAATCTTGCACACTATTTGAGTGTGTACAAAATTTTCTTCTGGCACCCGTTGCCATTGCTACCTCCTCGGTATGGGCCGCAAGGCCTTTTGAGGTACTTCTTTTCCTTGTAACTCTCTCTCTCTCTCTCTCTCTCTCTCTCTCTATGGTTAAAATTTGACATCCCACCTTCAATAAATTTACCTATTCTGATATTAAATTAAACAATTACTAACTCTCACATGTTACAAGATTCAACACCTTCTCTCGAACCGAGATACAAGAGTGTTACACGCAAACCCTTGATCAAAGTATCCTCTTAAAATCATATTCTGTTGATTGAGAATATATTTTAACAAAGAATTTAACATCGTATTAACTTATTAACTTATTTCGTTCATACGATTTTTAGTGAAAATTTTTTTTTTTTCAAAATCTTAAAAATCCCTTTTTACTATAAGAAAAATCCAATCTATTTTATATTGATAAAATATTTTCTATATTTTTATATTATCTATATTTTCTATATTTTTATATTATCTATATTTTCTATATTATTATGTTATGTACAGTATATTATCTATATTTTTATATTATCTATATTTTCTATATTTTTATATTATCTATCTATATTTTATATACTTTTATATTATCTATCTATATTTTCTATATTTTTATATTATCTATCTATTTTATATATTTCATATTATCTATATTTTTATATATTTTATATTATCCATATTTTATATATCTATCTATATTTTCTATATTTTTATATCATCAATATTTTCTATATTTTATTTTTTATATTTTCAAGAGATTAAAAACTTTTTGTGATAACTTGCCGACGCCCGCCCCGTAACTCAGTGGAAAACATCGTTTCCCTGTTCGTGACGTGAAGACACCTATTCACTTGATGTTCGTGGCAGATGGCCCTTCCTTCCATTTCACGCGCGAAAGATGTCACATCAAACACGGCCCTCAAATACAGAAATAGATGAACGGTTCGTAAACTAAATTTATCTCTTTCAGACACTATTTCTTAAACAGACCTTGCATTCCTATAGTCGTCACACACACACACACAACACACAGACGGACGGACGCCTTTTCCTCAGGAGTATAACTCACTTCCACATTAACAATTGCGTGTTAGTCTACCTGCAACAAAAAAAAAAGATCCCAAAACGAGACATCAATTTGAACATTTGTTTTAGTTCGAAATGTATATTACTCTCGTAAATTTAATTTAAAATAAATTTTCCTATGAAACCGGACTTATGGGACACCCTGTATATATATATGTATATATATATATATATATATATATATATATATATATGTGTGTGTGTGTGTGTGTGTGTGTGTGTGTGTTCTGCCCGTAGGTTAAAACAAAGAAATAAATCCATTACATCAACACAAAACCAATGGATTTAAAGCTAACATAAAAAAATTTAAAAAATTATACCTTGGGCATCTAGGTAGTACTGTACTATGCATTTGAAATCCATTTTTCTCTAAATAAAAAAAAAATGGTACCATTTAATCCATTTATTCTATTTCGTAACTTTAATGGACTGCAAAACTGAAACTTGGTTAAAAAAAAAAAAAAAAAAAAAAAAAATATATATATATATATATATATATATTATATATATATATATTCAGCTGTTAGATAATTATTACGTAATACATGACTGGCCTCCTCTGCACTTAATAACACGGGTATCGAGTTGACCAAAACCAGACCTTTTTTTTTAACAGTGATATTTTTCCAACTGTGTTGGCAAATTTCCTACAATTGGTTAGTATTTGGCAGTGTACTGGATGGTCATTTTTCTTTTATTGGTTTGTCCATATTTTCCCATAGATGTCCGGTGTTTGGGATGACCTGGGATGGATTTTTGGCATAGTTTCTTGTACTCAAGATTTTGTGTCTGCAGTCGTGTTTTGGGTTGTTTTACTGCTGAAATATACAGGGTGTTTCAAAAGTCCAGGAATCATAGGAAATATTTTTAATATATACAGTATACAGTAGATATATGTTTACGCGTGTATAAACGAACTTAGAACATCAGCGGAACCTTTTCCAGTTTGTGTACCGTTTTCATATAATTTATTTTTGAGAATATTTTTGTTAAAACTAACGAAAATATCACGACTTAACCTAACCAATTATCAAGAGCGTACAGTTGATCTATTAGTAAATAGTAAATACTATTCCAGAAACAAACAATGTTATAATTAATAATAGATCAACTGTACGCCCTTGATAATTGGTTAGGTTAAGTCGTGATATTTTCGTTAGTTTTAACAAAAATATTCTCAAAAATAAATTATATGAAAAACGGTACACAAACTGGAAAAGGTCCCATCAGCGAGGTATCATCCCATATATATATATATATATATATATATATATTATATATATATATATATAATATATATATATATATATATATATATATATATTATATATATGAGACAGTGATCTTTTCCATCATAATAAATATACAAATTTTATCACAGACACTTCACTAATTATAAACTGTTTTCTAACTCAAAATATTAACTTAACAAAAACACACTATTAACATACAGTTAATGTTAGCGGGGTTTTTTGTATGATTTGCAAATAAACCTTAAATGCTATAGTTTGCGCA
>JAJOZX010006980.1:175000-187500 GCA_023014485.1 Bathynomus jamesi | reverse complement strand
TATATATATATATATATATATATATATATTGTATAGGTATTCAAATCCTATTTATTTACAAAACTAATGAAAGCCTGTTGGAGGGACAGATAAATTCTATTGGTCTTGGTAATTATTTTGATAGTATCGGACTTCACTGCGTGTTCAAATTTATGAGTGTCAGGCGGATACTTTAACGAGATGAATTGGTTGACAAATTCTTGGAATGGCTATGATGTGAATATTGTCAATTACGAGAAATTGAATTCGGGGAAAAGAGCCACAATGTTTTTCTTATAAATTCATTGGTTGTTGGAATGGTTGGTTGTTTTTATCCTATACTTGTTCATCAATAAGCAGATGTATGCAACTGGTTGGTAATTATGTATGTGAATGAACGGTGATGTGCAATCTTAGTACATGGACTGATCGACAAGTAATGAATACATTAAACCAGGGGTTCTCAACAGGGGGTGGTTACCCTAAGGGGGTGATTTGGGATATCCATTGCGGGGGGGGGGGTAATGGAAGGCCGCCAAAAATAGAAAAAAAATAGAACAAATTAATAAATAAATGAAATAAAAATAAATACATTTCACTTTCAAATCCTAAACTTTTAAAGATTATGTGGACCATAATTATGTATACAATTACATTTACACCAAATTTAGGTTGTATTTAAAGGCCACTTTAGATTTAGGACGGGTAATGGGGTGAGCAGTGCAACTCCAGGTGGTTAATGGAAGTAAATAGGTTGAGAATCCGTCCATTAAACTATTTTTTCATTCATTTCCAAAGATGAACTTATCCTACGATCAAAGTGAAAACCTTTTAATAGCAAATTTGAGATATTGTCGATCGATAGACAAGTGATGAATGCATTAATCTGTCGATTTTATCATCCATTTCGAAAGATGAAATTATTCTACGATTATGTTGAGAACTTTATAATTGTAAATTTAAGCTAAAAACCTCTTTTGATCATGACTTACAAAAGAGTTTTAATTCTTAATGCAATTCTCTTTTGACCACACACTGGAGTAGATTTTGAAATGGAGTCATTTCTTGTGAGTTATACACTTAAAATTTTGAATGGGTTATAGGAAATTCTGGAGTGGTTATATGCAGATATTTCTAAATGTGGTTTGAATAATATATATATACAGGGCGTCCAAAAAAATGTATACACACTTTAAATACTATAAAGGCAGTGTTTATTAAAATACATTTCATTTTCAAAATGTAATAGAATCTACAGACATTATTTAATTGTTTTGTCAACGCCTGTTTTTCAAACTGACGTCCGTTCTGGTCCAGGCACTGCTGATAACGCGAAGCAATGGAATCGCAAACATCACGAAACATTTCGTTTGGTATTTGTGTGCATTCTCGTTCAATGGCTGCTCTCAATTCAGCGACTGTTGCAGGTTTTATAGCGTAGACTTTGTCTTTTAAGTATCCCCATAAAAAAAAGTCTAGTGGTGTGAGGTCTGGTGAACGCGGAGGGTATTCTACGAAACCCCTTCGTCCAATCCACATCCACATCGTGCCAAGTACCACTCGCAATACTCCACTCTTCGGTCCGGATCATCTTCATTAATAGCATGGACTAATCTTGGAATGTAACTTTTCCATTGACAGCGCTTCAAAATGCGTTGGACAGACGATTCTGAAATTCCTACCTCACGACTCGCTTGCCGCACAGATTTTCTTGGACTTTGGTGATACGTTTCCAGTACTCTTTCTTGCTTTGTGGGGCTTGTCGATGTCCGTGGTCTTCCGGAACGCTTCTTGTGGACATTCTGAACAGTTCCATCGGCTTCAAACTTATCTCTAATTCGAGTGATGGTAAGTCGCGTTGGTGGATCTGTTTGAAACTCCCTCCTAAACTGTCTTTGCACTTCAACTGCGTTTTCACACTTCCAGTAGCATTTTAGAATGAATTTCCTTTGTTCAAAGCTTAGTCTGACTGCCATTATTAATTCTAATGGGTTTAACTTGGAAAGAAAGAAACATCAATTGAGCTATCAGCTGTTAAAGTGTGTATACATTTTTTTGGGACGCCCTGTATATATATATATATTTTTTAAACAAAATTCACCCCTCCAGGATTCGAACCTAGGAGTTCCTGAGTAGGAATTGCGAGTGCTATTACAAGACTACGAAAAATGCATCAGAATGGAAAATGCAACAGAATGAAAAAATGCAATATGTCTATGACTTTTGCACAGCAGTATATACCTTAACCTTATGAACCTTATGTTGTTTCGTGCGTTGGTCTCGCTTCACACGGAAGTCAAGCTGGTGGCCCCGCCTCAAGGTCTGGCTTGGTGGAGGAGCGAGTTGCTCTCTTGCGCTCTCCACAGTACATAGCCAGGCACGCCCGGCTCATCTGGTACCGTCCTGAGCCAGGCATCCAGTCTTCTCTTGAAGACTTCAACTTTGACCCCCGTTACGTTTCTGAGGTCCTTTGGAAGCTGGTTGAACAGTCTTGGCCCCCTGACAACCAAGCTATTTTCCTTCAGAGTTGAGGAGGTCCCTTGTCGGGCCTTTAATTTGGGAACACTACACATTCTGCCTTTCCTATTTTCCAGTGTTGTTTGAATGGTAATTGGGTTTAGTTTTAGGTTTGATACCAGTTTTCGATCATTTTCCATATGTAGATTATGGTGTACCTCTCTCTTCTTCTTTCCAGGGAGTACAGATTTAGTTTACGTAGTCTTTCCCAGTAGTTGAGTTCTTTGCAGCCGTCAATCTTGGCTGTGAAATGCCTTTGCGTTTCTTCTAGTTTATTAGTTTCTTCCTTTTTATATGGGGACGTCAAAACTGAGCAGTATTCAAGTTTTGGTATAATCAGTGTTTTTAGCAGGGGGAATCATTACTGTCCTGTCCCGTCTCTTGAACGTTCTTAGTACCTGTCCGGCGACTCTTTTTGCTTTATTTATCGCTATCTGATTTTGTGTTTCGAATTTCGCATTATCTGTCATTATTATCCCGAGATCGATCGCTTTCGTGCTTCTCTAAATTTCCTGTCTATCTGGAGCATAATATGCAGTCTGTTTAAGTTCTTCTTTTCTACCATATCTCAGGAGCTGAAATTTTTCGGTGTTAAATGACATGTTGTTGTCTTCTGACCATTTATATATTTGTTCGTGTCCTCTGCAAGGCCTCCACGTCATGTACATCGCTGATTTTTCTGCTGATCTTTGTATCGTCTGCAAAGGATGTTACTATACTGTTGCTGTTTACTCCGCTGTCGATGTCTGTTAGCATGATAATGAACAGGAGTGGGGCCAGTACTGTCCCTTGTGGTACTCAGCTGCGTATTTCCGATTCTGATAATGATATACCTTGAATTTTGACGACCTGCAGACGTTCTCAGAGGAAGTTGTAGATCCATTTTCCCACTTTGCCTATTATTCCCATATATTTAATTTTATGTGCTATTATACCATGGTCACATTTGTCGAAAGCTTTAGCAAAATCTGTGTATATAACATCGTAGTTGTCATGCCTTCCAATGCATCTAGGATATTGTTGTAGTGTTCTATTAGTTGTGATAGGCATGATCTACCTGATCGGAATCCATGCTGATTTTCGTTGAATCTTTCCCGTGTCTCCAGGAAGTCATAAATTTTCTCTCTAACTATTCTTTCAAATACTTTGGTGAGGTGGGACGTCAACGACACTGGTTTATAGTTCTTTGCTTGAGATCTGTCCCCTCCTTTATATATAGGGAGTCCCAGGAGCGGCTCGCAGGTAGGCACTGTGGAACTGCAGCACCCCCATGATCTTATGATCTTTATATTTAAATATTTAAAATAGCCTCTCTGATTGTTTTTTTCAATGAACTTTGAGTTTTTAAATCAGATTATATCCTTTTTTCCTTAAACTATTTCAATGCCGAACGAATGAATCACGAAAGTAGCTTCAGCCTTCCCGTGGAACTGCGTACTTAACAGTTCCAGTTTGTTCGAAACGCTTGAAACCTCGGTGGCGGACGTACGAAGAGCGAGTCAGAATCGCGGGTTTAAGAGGATCCAAAGCACTGTGGACAGAGCAGTGCCGATTTGTTTGTTTGACGTGGTAGTTATGTTGCTGTATCGTTTGCTAATTCGAAATTTAATTTCCGAATTGCATTTATCAATGATTCGTTATCATTTATTTTTTCTCGTGAGATTGAAGTTAATTATATAATAATTGGATTATTTACAATATATAGCTTTCATTTCTTAGAATATTTTTTCGCTCAGAATAAAAACAGAAGAATGGAATTGTTTATAAATAAAATTTTTGGCAAATTCGAAATTACCCGTTAAGCGTAAGTACCCTATAATTGATTTTATGATACTATTTTACTTATTTTTATGACTGAGTAGTGAGTAGTTATCTATTTATCTATTCGACTTTCTCTCTCTCTCATATATATATATATATATATATATATATATATATATATATATATATATATAATATATATATTATATATATATATATATAATCGACACAATTGTTCGCAATTTCTGAGGCAGCACCCCCATAACTGAAAGTCATGAGCCGCCACTGATAGGGACAATGTTTGCTCTTTTCAAGATGCTCGGTATTTCCTCAGTGTCTAGGGATCTTCTCCATATCCAGTATAAAGGTGTAGCTATTTCATTTTTACAGTTTTTAATCAATAATGCGTTCCAATTGTCCGGACCTGCAGCTGAATGTGGTTTCATTTGTCCTATAGCTCTCGCTACATCTTCTGGTGTAAAATCAAAGTCTGTTATATACTCTCCTTGCAATTCCTCTTCAAAGAATGCATTTATGAATTTATATATATATATATATATATATATAATATATATATATATAATATATATATATATATATATAAAACCACGAAGGAAAAAGGAAACACAGAATGGTGTTCAAGCGCTTTCGTATAATGACATCCTCAGGAACACTGAAATAAATAACAAGTTCGAGGCTATATATAGGTCATAAAAAAATAAAATAGAAAAATAAAAATTGTAGGAGGAGCATACAAATTTATAAGGAAAAGCTACCAGAGTTTTAGCACTTTGCCCATCTTGTCTAAATCCGTTCTGAACGAATTCAAAACAACAGGATCAAGCGAAAAAAGGTTCTGGCTAATAGTGAAATTGGCAGACTCAAGAATATTTTTTTAACAATGTTGCTTGAGTGAAACAAAAGTGAAGCATTATTCCAATCAATACAGTGGGATAACTCTGAGAAATGGACGAAAAGGGCACTGGACAACTGTCCCGTTCTAACGCAATATTGATGCTGTTTTACACGCGTGTGCAAACCCTTTCCCGTCTGTCCAATGTAAAAGGAATCACATTGTTTACAACCAATTTTATAGATAATGCCTGAATTATTGGCCGAGTTATTTTTACTATATATATATATATATATATATATATATATATATATATATATATATAATATATATATATATATATATCATATATCGTGTTATATATGTTATATACTGTATATTATATCATATCATATCATATTACATCATATTATACAGGAAACTTTCTTCTGATCATATCACTGTAAATGGATTACATGGAAAGTTTTCTAATTACCAATGATGGCATTCGGAGTTCACTTATACACCAATACAACGAGACTGGAATTTTCATCAAGATGTGAGAAATTCTTTCATCAACCATGTGCCCTCAGGTTATAACAGTATTTCATCAACTTTGATGCTTGATGAAAAATACTTCGCGTGGAACTGATTCCTTGGAAATAATTTAATCGAGTTCGGTGGCGCCACCTATCGGATAGGGTGCCCAGATTTGTGCTTGGAAAAACCGGGACAGGGAAAGATCTATACCCTAGAGCCCATAGGCTTATTTTGAAAACACTTTTTAACAGAGTAAATGAATACTAAATATAATAATACACACCTTAGTCATTTTTATGGCTTGAAAACTTTTTCTAAAGACCGGGACAGCTCTCTGAAAACCGGAACATGTCCCGGAAAACCGGGACGTATGGACACCCTACTATTGGAGGAAATTTCAATTAAATACCATTTTAGCTTTTTTTATGAACTGAGCGCAATTACACGCATATTATTTTTGTTAATTAAGAACAACATATTATAAGCAATTTAAGTTTTAAGATTAATACGTTAAAAATAAACTAACTTTACCTCGGTGGGATTCGAATCGTTACCACTGAAGATTGAATTTTGCGAATCACCATGTTACTCACTCGGCCATGAGACTGTAATATAATAACTAATATATAGCGCGAGATATTTGTGTATATGCTCTTTCGCTTTGGTTTCAGTATGTATATTGTTATGCATCTAGCATCTACTGTTTATTTATATATATATATATATATATATATATATATATATATATATATATATATATATATATATATGTACTGTACTATATATATATATATATATTAATGAAAGACGAATCATCATTCTTGATGAGTCACTGTTCATCATTTCAAATACAAATTAATCATCAGGAGTGTTTGATGACTGACCGTTTATAATCTCGATGAAAATTCTAGTATCAGTGGTATATCTCTTTAAAAAGAGGACTATAAAACTTGTCAACAGTTTTTTTATCGTGTTTTTACAATTAAAAACTGCTTTAATTAATTTTTAAGTTTTTCAGTAATTTTAACACATGCTCAAATGATTGATTGTACGATATAATTAAAAATGTTGTTTCATTTCAATTGGTTATTTTGGGTTTGATAAAAAGCTTTTTCAGCTGGTTTGAAACAGGTTTTCAAGAAAGAGTCCGGATAACAAAGCTTATTTCTTACGTTACTCGTATGTATCGTACGCAATTCCTCCTCCAAGAATTCACAACCTCAGTTCTCATTCCGATTGTTTATGGGATCAAGAGAAAAATTATAATAATAGGGTTGTTTAATTTCCTTCACAAGACCTAAAGTCAAACGACGGAGGGAACCTACAGCTTTACTCGGGATCCGAACCACAGTTCGCTACATAACCCAGAAACAGAGGACGGTCCCTTATCCAACTATTTACAGACACAATGTCACTTAACTTCGCTGATCAATGGGAAGCTGTGTTACGACATTGGCCAGATCGAAAACCTTGTAAAAATTAATGGCAATAACCTAAATGATAGCTCGCTTTGACCTTTAGACGTCCTGTATGCAATAACCTGACCTAAATTATATTATCTGTGTCGTATTGGCAGAGAGAGAATATTTTAAACGGTAAATGAATGCTTTGAAAACTGAAATAATTTGAAATTATAATTTCTGTCGTAACCTAGAGAGAACGCAAAGGCGTAGGCCTGGGAGAGAACGCAAATGCTACAGGTTAAATATATTCTAAAATGAAATGAAAGTATGTTACGGAATGATTATATTTTAATGAATGTTTTAAAATAATGATGAAAAAAAGCATTTTAAAAGGTATAAGAATCTCTAACGAGCAATAAATAGGTCATGCTTTACGCTTTATACTGGTTTATACTGGTTCCACTATTCATTGTTAATTGCAAACGTACTATATATATATATATATAGTAGTTCACTGGCCATTTTTTTGGTGGGGCAACACCTATGACCCCTGATTGGCTGAAAGTTGGTAACGTGGGAAATTACAAAACCAACCTAGAACTAACCAGGTGTACGCCTAGCCCGGGCATAAGATTCACTCTGATTAGCCCTACATATGAAATGGGTGGGGCTTTCGAATTTTCTGACTTTGTCTAAACTTTGGTGACCGCAAAACGACATATTATATATACGTGCTAAAGTGGGCCCTACGGGCCTATTTAACTAGTCCTGCAGTGCTGGGGCCTTCTGTTTCAGTAATTGGGATGCCTGCGGTCCCCCAATTACTGGGGAGTCAATTATTCGGGCAATAAAACTATAGAAAAGAACGCAGCCATGAAAATCTTAAGCTTCACAAATCTTGATACAATGGGTTCCAATGTGAAGCTTAAAATTTTCATTGCTGCGTTCTTTTCCATAGTTTTATTGCCCGAATAATTGAGCCCTCAGTAAGTTGAAACAAAGCAAAGCGCATTTATTTCTATGCTCAGAATCGCAGACGGACGGACAGACGGACGGACAGACGGACAGACAGGATTAGTTGATACGGGCCAATCACTGTTCGTTTTACCAACCCTATGGTAATAAAAATGAAATATTGGCAACAAGCTTTTAACCTAACCTGTACTAACATCTTGGTAAATATGTACAGTGTACACTTCGGCGGGAAATGGCATATTTGATGTAAATATAATTACAAAATAAATAGTTTTAAGTTCCCCATAAAATAAATTCTATATTTTTCCGTTTTTTATATTTTTCATTTGGAGAAAAATATAAAATTGAAAAGAATCCATATTGTTCATATTAAAAAGTCGATTCCACTATATTTATGCGAGTTTAATCAACTCGATTTTGATAGCATTTTGTATAGACTATAAAATGAAATGAAATATACTCCATAGCGAATATAAATATAGATAAATGGAGAGGAATTTTGTATTTGCTTACATTTCAACGGAATGTTACACCTTCATTTAGGTTTGAGGGATTGAAGAAAGATTACGAAGAAGAAAAATTTCTGTCAACAATCTGACGCATCAACGTTGCAATGATTCAACAAATTTACGTGAAGTCAACGTGCATATAAGGATAGGCGGCAGTAATTTCATTGAAGTGACGAAAAGAGATCAAAATTTGGCTGCGCATAAATTTCAGTAAGAGAGATTTTCGTAAGGAAATAAATTCAAGTCCGAGAAATAAAACCGTCAGATAAAAGGAGCTTTTATCAACACCGTTCTCGTTATGTAAACACACAAACACACAAAGGAAAATAGTATGAAGCCTCATTCTTTTGCACATGTTAATTTGGTATGTCTTCAACATACATACATACATATACATACATACATATATATATATATATATATATCTATATGTGTGTGTGTGTGTAATCAATCTCTTATACGATGGAATAATTTTAGGTTTGAAAGAGAAGCTATAGAAGCTGAACTGAAGTGATTCGAATGTTCGATGTCCTTCTCAAACATCAAGTTTACTTTGAATTAAGAGAAACCCTAAAAATATTAAAAAGAAAATTATCCAAATGTATTAGTATTTTCGAGTTGTGACGTCATACAGCGGGGTGGCGTTATTAGCCAATGATATTCACTCACAGTCGGTGGGTTGAACCTCTTTCCTTAATGTTTCGTTCATTCATAACAAATTTAACTACTTTATTACCGTTTCACGACTCAATTATTAATCCTATTTTATTCTTAATAGAATCGTATATAATGGAGTGTGTGTGTATATATATATATACATATATATATATACATACACACGTATAAATTTCTATACATTACTTAACACTAGACTGCATACATATACTTAATCTTTGTCCGAAATAATTCGAAAAAACGAATGGAATCACACTCACTTTGGCTTTCGATGAATGAACGAACGTTCACGAAACATTGTGAAATAGGACGAAGCGAAGTGAAACGTCCTCTATGGGCGTGTGCAGGTGCATTCAGGTAAATAAAAGGACCGAGTCTCCTTCTTTTAACCCAATGCTTTATCCCCAAACGTGAAGTTCAGTACGGGTCGGGAGAAGTGTAACTTAAGTATACCCACATTTGTCGACTTGCCGTCATTACGATATCAACAACAGCTACAGCGTCAATTTCTATTCCAATCCATCTCTCTATTAATTTTTGCGGTTCCTTATTATATTCATATTTTTAAAGAACGTATATATATATATTGTATGTGTATATATATATATCTTCATTATATATTAACTTTCCATTCACAGACAATTTTGAATATATTTTTTGCTTATAAAAATAAGTGTTTCTCACACACAGGCCCTCGTGAGATAATCTCAAGTCCTTATTTGCTTTTTACCCTAATTTCCCTAAAAGGAATTATCTTTAATTTCTTCCCCCCCCACCCCAATTTCCCCCCGCACTCCTTCGAAGTGAGAAAAGACGCATTTAACTTTTAAATTTACCCCAATTTTAGTTATCTTTATTAAACCAAAAGGAAAAACAATGGTTATTTTCTAGATATGCTTTTTGCCCTTCTTTAAAAGCATCTTCGAATTATCCTCGTGCTTATACAACTAATATTTAAAGGTAAGTAATTTAAAATATTAAAAATTTTAATTTAAAAAAATAATAATTGTATAAAATAGTATGTAGGCCTACTACTACTACTATTTTTTAAAATAAATTTGAAAATTAATTTATATTTCAAATTTTGTTAATGTAAGAAAATATTTCTACTTTCGGTAGAAGGTGATTATCCTCATCAGCGCTTTGTGTATTTTTGTGGTATTCCTCCAGATGTCATTGTTTTGTTTTATATATTTAGTTATTGTATTTTTCGGACCGGTCTTACTCTATATATATATATATATATATATATATATATATATATGATAGTAAATATATATATATATATATATATATATATATATATATATATATATATATATATATATATATATATATATATATATTTATATATATATATATATTATGCATATTTCTATACAAAAGTGGAACATTTAAATAGATATTTAAAATAATTGCCGATGACGTTCGGTTCCAATCTCCAAACGATCACCAAAAACCAAAAAATCCAAAACATGAATAGATTGTGTGAAAACTAATTATTATTTTTTGTTACGTATTCTCAAAATAAGGTTCCTGAGAACTTAACTCTGTGTGTGTGTGTGTGTGTGTGTGTGTGTTTGTTAGTATTCGGATTAAAATATTTTTTATTTTACTCGCAAATATTATCGAAAACGCAAATATGAATTTTGTCTCTATTTTTACTTTTTCCCCAAAAAATTAAATTTGGGTTGTTGGTTTTATTAAAACTTTTTTTTCAAATTACTGCAAATTCACGCCAGGAACAACCACAAATTCCATACTATACTTTTCAAAACCAACTAAAAAATAACAACAAATATTTGCTTTAGTAAACTTTGCTTTTAGTAAATGCGTTAATAAATGTGATTGGTTAAATCTGTTTAGAAAATTTTCGATCGATAAGAAAAATTATGAACAAAACAAAAGCGAATCTAAACATAATAACCTTGGCCGAAATCGAAAGAAAGGAATGTATGTATAATAAGTAGTTGGATGTACGAAAGAAAGAAGCGTCTTACAAATAAAATTCCGATATTCTATTGATGTTTGTGGAGGCAAAACAGATATAGATTTCGCTGTGTAGTGATTAAGAACGTTATAAATAAGGAAAAAATACGACATTTGGGGAAATAGAAATGGGGCATTGGGGCATTTCTACGAGAAAACCCAAAGTAATTAGAATGTTGTGAAAGAATGGCCTGTTCCGATGGATGAAAGAAGGTTACGTGAACAATTATGAAATAAATATAAACCACAAAAGACGCGGATTTCTATGAATGAGAAGTATAATGGCCGAAAAGTTGGAATTGGAGCTGCCGTTCTATACAAAAATTTCATTTCCCATTTACTGTTTACTGTCATTCCCATCATTCCTGTAATTCCCATCCGTGATCCGCGGATGGAATGCTCGAATTACTGAAAATTTCAAATGCTGGAAAAGTTTCCTGATTTGGGAAAGTGTAAAACGGGACACTGAAGCAATGACGGCAAGAGTGGTATTTTGCTAGTTAAAAAATCTAACTTAAAGTAACAAATCTTACAATTAGATTTGGAATGGATCTATTTGAGAATTGCTTCCCTGAAACACACCCACTTTGAGATTCTTACTCGCGAATTTCTCATTCTTTGAAGAGGAATAAAGTGGGAATTCCATTAGATAGGAAGATATTTATTATAAATACGAAACTACGAACCAACTAAACGTATCACACCCGCATAAAATACCATATCAAATAAACGCAACAAAGATAAAAACTATACAGAAAAAAGTTAGCATTTTGTCAAGGCTTCGCGCAAATGATTTTCAAAATTAAACTAGATGTCAACCAACTAAAAAAAAAAATTGTATGTAAAATTTTAAACCTGTTATTTTTAACAAAAAAATGATCTGTTATTTCTATATGCTTTATTAATTCCAAAAAAAACACTAAAACTTTTCCTTATGCTTCTGCTGAGTCCTTGGCAGATCGAGGTCGAAAGTTTCCAAATGAAGGACAACTTCTACCCGGGAAATAGCACTCTACCCACACTCAAATTTTCTCCCCTTGGAAGAGCTTAAATGAAATACTAGACAGATAGTGGAGAATTTTGCCCGAATTTGATGAAGCCCGTGAATGAGGCAAACTACCCAGAAACAGAGGGATGATTTGGAGCCAAGATATATATATATATATATATATATATACACTGTATATGGGATGAATTTCACAATTAAAAACGTGAAATGAATGAATGAATGATGCAAACCCACAAGGAAAAAGGAAAAATTATTCCAAGGCCTTTCGTGTATTCAGCGGTACACCTCCGTTTTTTCCTCACGAGTGTAAC
>JAJOZX010006980.1:0-172500 GCA_023014485.1 Bathynomus jamesi | reverse complement strand
TATATATATATATGGCAATTTCACAGTCATTAACATTACATTCAAAGAATTTTTTTTTTATTATTCCTCACAATTCCATAACTACAAAATATCTGTGATCGAACTTACGTCTGTTGGGACACTTGGGACACTTGGGACAACGGGTTAAAATAAAAGTTTGTGAAAAGAAATCCAAATGTCCATGATAAACAAAACTATCAAAAACTATGAAAATTATAACTTCAAATCAACATTTTTTTTCTAATATTATTTCTGGCGATTAAAAAGCTGAGTAAAACACTACTATCTTCATGTACACTGTGCCCCACTTTACTTTTAAAATAGGGCATTTGTATCAATTAAATTTTTTTATCCATGTAATGCCAGCCAAATGCCTCGTTCTGAAAATACTTTTTTTGGCATTTTGTAATTGTGCAATCCATACTACTGCTACTATTACTACGAAAGTCGGTATATGCGAAATAAATAATGTCACTTCCAAGAAAGATAATTAGTATAGTCTCTGAAATGTTTTCTAACAGAATTAAGCATAAAATATCGCCTAAACACAATAGTTTTTTCATTGCCGTGTCCACAGTAGCAGGAAAGTGCCATATGTGTGTATATATATCTATATAGGGTGATTCAAAAGTCCTGCCTTAGAAGTACTCGTACTTATTGTATAGTTATTTTTGAAGCATGACTTTTGACTCACCCTGTATATATAATTAGATTTTTCCCATAAGAAACGAATGCGAGTTTAGTCAGTGAATCGCCTTACTAAAAGGGTTTTTTACGGAGAAAAAATCGCAGCTAAATAAACGTTTAAGTAACCAGCAAACACCCTAAAGCCGATATTAGACACTTGATTATACAGGGTGTCCACAGAATAATCGTACAAATTTAGCTTATTTCAAATGAAATTTGTACGATTATCTTGTGAACACCCTGTACATCTTGTGTCCCACTTTCGTAGAAGAATTTCAAGTATATTTTCCACTGTACGCTCATTGTGAATTTGGTTATACTTTTGAAGCAAAACGTACAACCAAACTCGTAATGCTACTAAAATGGAGCGCAAAGGGTATAAACCAAGTGCCAAATAGGGTTCAGAGCAAGAATGCACAATCTGCGGCCCACGGACCAATCTCGCCCACGAAAGGAGCGACCCGTGGTCCGCGAGAAAGACAGAAATATTGTACTGTGCTGTCGCTAAAAAGCAAAAATTTAAAATTTTGTAGATGAAACAGATTTTCACAATTACCGTTTTAAATTGCTACGGGGAGCTTAAACCCTCTAAGGCCGGAATTTTTTGTAGGGGTTAAGTTAGAATTGAAACGTTACTAATTTGTATCAGTCGTCCTGAAAGGGTTAATAAATTTATTTAACAGATTCAAACTCGATAGATTATAAATGAGAAAGGAATGAAATGAAATAAAAATTGTAAAAAAAGACTTTATTTTCAGTATTACTCTTTAATGATTGAAGACTGTTTTAAGCGTTCGGATTCGATCAGTGTGCGGCCCGCGGTAAATAACCAACATTCACTATTTGGCCCTCTGTTGAAAAAGGTTGTGAATCCAGTTAGAGAGAAGAAATTGGTTCTCTCAATCGGGAACATGCTAAAATTTTATTTTGAAAATTGTTCAGTTGTTCTAACTTAGATAGCGAAGCAGGGAAATGTCTACTTCAGAATTATATTTTTTCCTCTCACCCGTTTCTTGTCAACCGTTGAGAATATTACTAGTGGAGAAATATACCGTTCATTCTAAATTCAACTCAACATTTGGTTACGCGAAAACTTGTCCCAACGTTGTAACATTCCAATAACATTTCGTTGTTTTGTTATGCGTGTAAATTGGAGACTTCAAACGTAGAATCTATTCTAAATTGATTTCATACTAACTAGTACACAAAAAAACATGGAGACAAATTCTCCTTTTGCAAAGCTAATTGAGACGCATAAATCTTATAATGAAATATCGAAATAGTAAACATTTGAAATGCTACGAAATTGAAGCGGTATTTCGTTTCACCAAACATTTATAAAGTTGGGTTTGTAGAAACGAAACGTTACCAATTTGTATCAGTCGGCCTGAAAGGGTTAATAAGTTTATTTAACAGATTCAAATTCGAGAGATTGTAAATGAGATTGTAAATGGGATTATAAATGAGCGTTATTCGTAAACTCTAAGTTAAACGTTTATAATGACTTAATAAAGGAATTGAATCCTAATCGTAATTATGTGTTTACTTTATACGAAAGATTATTATTTTGAAACAATATCACTTTTACTTTTATACAGACGGAACCCGGAATTCGCGTCGCAGAATGTAATGGTGGCCATATTTAAAAGTTATAGCCTTAATTTTGAACAGACCGATACTAACTTACTAATTCCTTACGGACGTCTTGACCACGTTGCAACACCGCTTCCCGTTAGATCAGCGTGATTAAGCTACGTTGGATCTGTTCACTAGTTTCATGACTGACTGTCCTCTACGTTCAAATGATGTGGTAACCCGTAGATGTTCTGGGTCCCACGTAAAGCTGTAGCTCCCCTCCGTCACATGACCTCTACTACTGTTACGAAGAAGGTTAAACAACACTAAACAATATTATTATCTAGAGCAGGGAAGGCAACTCTAGTTTGCTTGAGGTACAATTTCTTTCATCCCCAATGATCCGGGATCGAACCTCTGACGTGAAATATGGATGAAAAAAATTGTCATTCAAAATAATTACATCAAAAATTAAACAAAGCGTTGTTACATTACGATGTAATCGTGTCAATAATGCTAAAATCGGTGCTCTTCCAATATGTGCTCTACCGCGAAACTGTGATCTACCATATTCCAATACGTGCTCTACCGTGAAACTAGCCTTATAAGGCTAACTAACGAAAATATCATGACTTAACCTAACCAATCGTTAGGTCAACTATACGCCCTTGACGATTGGTTAGGTTAAGTCGTGATATTTTCGTTAGTTAGCCTTATAAGGCTAACTAACGTACCTGCTGCTAATCCGAATAATCTAAGGTAGATCACGTATTGGAATGTAAATTTTAAGGTAGAGCACATATTGGAAGAGCACCCTAAAATCTTCCAATGAAAATACTTTGTTTATTTATTGGAATTTTCTAACAAGTATTTCGAGGCTGGGGGGTGGACAAAACTACCTCACGGGCCGCCCGCGGACGACCAGTTGGCCATCCCCACATGATCTAGAATACTAATTTTTTTTCTATTTATTTCGCTGAATGAAACTCTTTTATTTAGTAAGATTCAGAGCTGATTCGACTCTTAAAACAACAGCTTCACTTTGTCTTCATTGACAATAAACAGGAAAGATGATGAAAATCCTATAAGTGGCATACTTTGTAATGTTAATTCTTTTAAAGTTTAAAAGTCCTCCTATTTCGTGCATTCCAGTTAAAAATATTCAACCAGAACAGAAAGGAAAGATTCGCCCACTAGCTGATTATCTAATCTAAAGTTGATTAAACTTTAGAAATCAAACCGTTTTAAATATAATGTAAGGCCTATTGTCGTTAATGCAATTTCATAATTATAAAACGTATTTTAAAAAGAGACTTTTTTACAAAAGCGAAAAACTTAAAGGTTGGAAGAGAGGTGGATGTGGTGAAGTTAAAAATAATAATAATTAAAAATTTTATGTTGCGTATTTCTTTTATTCAAGTAAAAGTTAAATTTTTTACTTCCTTCCTGCAATACACGGCTTTCAATTTTCATAGAATGTATTTTTACTTGTGTAGTGTGTGTGTGTGTGTGTGTGTGTGTGTGTGTGTGTGTGGTGTGTGAATGTATGCATGTTCTCGGTAGTTGGTATGCGTTAATAAACTTATAACTACAAAGATTATTTTAACATTTTAAAAACTTTCTTTCGAGAATGGAGATCTGTTGTCACGCGAATGTTTTTTTTTTATCCTTTATAACAGGTGTGCATTCACTTCCCGCTTAACTATGCCCTTCTTCCTTCTCGCTAAAATGCCAAAATCAACCAAATATCTGCATAAGCATTCAACATATACAACATAGTTTATTTTCCTGGCCATTGAAAACATCTAAAATGGTCTTTGTTTCTAACAACAAGTAAATGCCATAAACTCAATTCAATGTTTACACATTTTTAAGTGAAGACTTTTCTGAAGAAGTTACGTTAAAAATATGCCAGCTGAAGGTGGAATATTGATGCAGCCAACTGCAAAAGATATGGACGCAATTTAACCATCAGTCAGACATAAAGTGTTTATTGAAGATATTGTCACATTGTGGTCATTATTAGCTAGCTGGTTCGTAAATTTGATGCTTCTGGAAATACAGAATATATATATATATACGAGAGAGAGAGAGAGAGAGAGAGAGAGAGACAGACAGACAGACAGACACAGACAGACAGAGTAAATAAGCACTCCGTATTTAAGGACTAGTCATCGGCTATGAATGTACGTACTACCAATTCTAATGGGCTTAACACTTGGCAGTGTGACCATTTTCCTTTTTAAAAGCAGCAACACTTCCTGCGTATTGATTTTAGGAGTTCTGCAGTCTTGGTTTATGGTATTGCATCCCATTCCTGTCGTAAAACTTGAATCAAAGAAGCTTTTGAAGTAGGTTTTCTTCGATTCTTTCTTAGAATTCAGTCACTGACATTCTAGATAAGATAAGCTGCGTTCATATCAGTGAGTGGTCAAGCCATGCCAAAGTTCTGATGTCATCGCTGTCCTTCCACCTTTGAGATGGGCACTGTCACTGGCAGGAGGATGCTCTTCCTTCCCTGTAGAGCTGGCCACTGTCACTGGGAGTAGATGTCCCTCTTAGAAGATGATGGGGTACGGGCCAGCTGTTACAGTTTCTTAGAAAGCTACCATGCACTTGGAACCTGAATCACATCCCAAATCATGACAAACACTTCGCTGTGTTTTATCGTCGCTTGTGCAGGACATCGCCAAACCCATACACGTTTAGTATCTGAAAACTATGAAAAGGTCGACTTGTCTAAACAAATTAAAAAAATAAAGAGTCTTTTATCCAAACTCCTGGTGGAGGAGTCAGACTCAATTTTTATCACTGACATCTGTTGCTGATATTCCGTGCTGTAAACAATGGCTTGAGTCATGCTATCCTCTATTGTAGCCCACATTATAAAGCTAACACATGATGGATTTTGTAGTTGTGTAGATGCCTTCCGCTACGTTTGTTGTAGTCCGTTGCAAATCTTCAACTAATGTTGTCACAGAACAAATTGTCCTTTGAATCTGATGTTCCTGCGAGAGCAGAACATGCGTGCATTTATTTTTGAGAAATAGAGCAATGTTCACTATTATTATGGCCATTTATCACTTACTCCTTCCAATAAGGGCTACGCCGTGGCCACGTCCCAAATCTGATTCTCACTAGATCAGCAAAGTTAAGCGAAGCATCGATAGATATATAATTGTTTTTAATTTTCGTTATCACCTTCTCTCTCTCTCTCTCTCTCTCTCTCTCTCTCTCTCTCTCTCTCTGCAATAAACAGTAAATATATTCATAGAAAATTCTTCTTGACGTGAAGTTATAATACCATCTTATGGTCTCGTTCAAAAATAAGTGTTTATTTTGAATTATTTACTTTTTATGGGAAACATATATACGATATATATATATATATATATATATATATATATATATATATATATATATATATATATGAATAGGATCCCTCCTAAGGAGATGTAGTTTTACATTTAGGATAAAAACGAAGACGTAGAGCAAAAAAGTCATATTTGGCTGCAGCCGACGTTTCGGGCAACTCTACCCATTTTCAAGGCCTAATAAATAAAAGCTAAAATTAATACATGACAAAAATATATGAATGTCGAGAACTAAAACTAATTTAAAGTACAAAAATTAAAACTGTTCAAGAATAAAAATTAAAATTACAAAGCAGAAAAGAGGCATAAGCCCAAATCAAAACAAAAGTAGAAATTATATAAATGACAAAAATATACGAGTGATAAAAATAAAACTTAAAACTAAAAACATTCAAAGGTAAAATAGTTTAAAAACTTTACTAATAAAAAGTTAAACGGAATAAAAAGTTAAACGAAAAATCACAAGAGTAAACCAAACATACCATGATCACTTGACAGCCACAAAAAACTGAGGCGAAAAGGAGACAGGGTCACAAGGGAAAAAAATTTTTAGTATGTAGGTATTCTAATTAATATAAAGGGGGTAACAGCTAGAATCAATATTTAAACTGGAGTTCAAAAATTTAATACACAAAGATTCGTTAAAATGATTTATTTGAGAATTTTAAAGTTGTTAACAGAAATGTCAACCTTACACTTGATATAATGATTTCTAATAGCAGACTGTTCCTTTTTCGATAAAACTTTCCCTGTCCTATGGCTAATACCCATATGGGAGCAAAATATCGCCTGCAAGGAACGAACTGTACTGCCAACGTAGTTCCCCTGGGAACACCCAGGGCAGATAAACAGATAAACGACAGAACAGCTCATCGCAGGGGGGATTTCGTCCTTACATCGGAAAAAACATCCAAGGGTATTATTATTTACAAAAGCAACCTTAAAATCAGTGTGAAAATAAAATTTTCTCACAACACTCAACAATTGCTTTTTCACAAAAGTGTTAAAATGGTAGAGATCAGGTAAAACAAGATATTTACAATTCTTAGGAACATCATACGTTGGGATAAGGTTGGGGGAATATACATTATTAAGAAATTTACCAATAAGCATAGAGCTTATAATATTTGCTCGAACTTTGCTCTTTTTCATAATGAATTTGAATTCCTTCCTGATTTTTTCTTTAAAAATGGTTTTCCACGGGATCTTGTAGGAGGTATTATTGGTAAATTTCTTAATAATGTATATTCCCCCAACCTTATCCCAACGTATGATTTCCTAAGAATTGTAATATCTTGTTTTACCTGATCTCTACCATTTTAACACTTTTGTGAAAAATCAATTGTTGAGTGTTGTGAGGAAATTTTATTTTCACGCTGATTTTAAGGTTGCTTTTGTAAATAATAATACCCTTGGATTTTTTTCCGATGTAAGGACAAAATCCCCCCTGCGATGACCTGTTCTGTCGTTTATCTGTTTATCTGCCCTGGGTGTTCCCAGGGGAACTACGTTGGCAGTACAGTTCGTTCCTTGCAGGCGATATTTTGCTCCCATATGGGTATTAGCCATAGGACAGGGGAAGTTTTATCGAAAAAGGAACAGTCTGCTATTAGAAATCATTATATCAAGTGTAAGGTTGACATTTCTGTTAACAATTTTAAAATTCTCAAATCATTAAAATGTCCGTCCTCCGTCCGTATTTACGAATCTTTGTGTATTAAATTTTTGAACTCCAGTTTAAATATTGATTCTAGCTGTTACCCCCTTTATATTAATTAGAATACCTACAACCAAAAATTCTTCCCTCGTGACCCTGTCTCCTTTTCGTCTCAGTTTTTTGTGGCTGTCAAGTGATCATGGTATGTTTGGTTTACTCTTGTGATTTTTCGTTTAACTTTTTATTCCGTTTAACTTTTTATTAGTAAAGTTTTTTAACTATTTTACCTTTGAATGTTTTTAGTTTTAAGTTTTATTTTTATCACTCGTATTTTTTGTCATTTATATAATTTTATTTTTATTTGATTTTGGGCTTATGCCTCTTTTCTGCTTTGTAATTTAATTTTTATTCTTGAACAGTTTTAATTTTTGTACTTTAAATTAGTTTTAGTTCTCGACATTCATATATTTTTGTCATGTATTAATTTTAGCTTTTATTTATTAGGCCTTGAAAATGGGTAGAGTTGCCCGAAACGTCGGCTGCAGCCAAATATAATGACTTTTTTGCTCTACGTCTTCGTTTTTATCATATATATATATATATACGCCTCCTTTAAAACATCTGTAAAGTAATTTCTAATTTCGGTAAAAGGTTTAATCTCCGGGAAACGGGAAACTTAAATTTCACTTTCCGGCAATTGTCGGGATCTTTCGGGAAATTGATAAAATATTTGAAACAAAAAGCCAATTAAACTTAGTAATAAACCCGGTCTTTATTCAGCCATTTTGTATATGATTCACCAAAGAAAGATCTGTAAAACCAAACGTGTACTAGACATGTCACTGTCATGTTTAGTACATGACATTAACAACTGCATCCATACGGATTATGGCTTACGAAATATATGGATTACAGAAATACTAAAGTAAAATGACTGAAGTTTAAACTTTGGATTTTGGAATAGGATTTAAGCATGTAAAGCGTTATTAAAGTGTTGTTTTTTATTCTGTTTTTGACATTTGTAAAATTTTTTTTTTTTTCGGGACGAATTTTTTTCAAAGTTTTTTTTTAAGAAACGCAGAATATCCAAAAATACCTCATTAAGTCGGTTACGAATCTTTGTTGTTACGAACAAACCACACACATAGAAGGGTTTCTCAGCCTCAACAGAAGTATGAGGGATAGTACTAGGAGCATTGTACAGGGTGTTCAGAAAGAAACGCAACCAATTGGAAAATGCAGATATCATTGTAACGTAATCCCTTTTTTCTGTTTCTGGTTGCGTTTATTTTTAAACACCCTGTATAACAAATAAAGTGATTGTTTTTTGAGTTGTTGTTTCAAAAAGGGAACATTCTTTTTGCGAGATTTTCCCTCCAATTTGTTCAGTTTGAGGGGTTTCGCCCCCTCCCCTATCATCTTTTTTCAGTTATTGGCTCCTTAATTACTATTTCAAGGATATTCCAGAGATTTTCTTTCAAATTAGTTGGATAAGAAGAAGAGGGATTACGACAAGAAATGCTTTGTTGATCGCCATTGTCCTCTTCTTCGTCCTCTGGTTTATCATCAGGAGCATAAAGGCGCTCTAGTAAGCTCTTCGCTGCTTTAAAATTAACTGGACGGGTAAGCATTGAAAACATATCGTTATCGTTATCGTTCGAGTCATTCAAAGTCTCCTCCTCCGAGTTCTGAAGATTATCTGAATATAAACGTGAATATCGGATCGGTTCTTCAACGTATTAAATTTTTAGTCCAATCCGATAATTATATCGGAAACTGCGAAATGCCCACTTTTGAAAAACGTTCTAAAATGACACAACGGTCAGAGACTCTGAAAAATGTTTAAAAATGTCTTACAACGTCAGGAATATGCCACAGTGTTGTAATACAACGAAAAGTTTTGTTATAAAATTTCCATAATTTCACTTTTTCCCGGGAATTTTTAATTTTATTTCCCAGATCCCAGGAATTCCCGTCCAGGGTATTAAGCACGACTGTACAGGGTATATGACGGAGGGTATCTAAAGATTTACGTGGGTTCTGAACTACGCCCCAGCAATTGCTGGAAATTTAAATTCCATCCGGGACTCGAACCCAGTACCTCCAAATTAAGAGCATGGCGCTACTGCCACTAGGCTATCCTGAGGTGTTCGTACATACAATGTGATTCATAAGTCTTCTCACAAAGATATTTACTCCATTGGTATTTTTAGAACAGGATTTTTGAATTACCCTCAGTATAGACATACGAGCGACACACACACACACACACACACACATACATACATACATACATACATACATGAGAGTAATCATATAATGCCTCATGACTGTGCTGTGTCACCTTCCAAATTTTTTTTTTTTTTTTTTTTGTAACTTATAAAAATGGAGTTTGTATTATACGGACCAGTTTAAAACTTTGTGAGAATTCTAATTTTATTTGTGAGCCGACTTCATACCGTTTAAACTTTTTATACGATCATACTTTTAAAATTAAGATATTAACTTTAACATAAATGAAAAATGAAATTTACAAGGAAAAAAAATGGTGAACACAACTTAAATCGAAATGAAATTTGAAGGTAATTTTTTTTTTAGTTTCAAACTTGCCACCTCACTTCATTTTTTCTTCTTTTTTATTGCGTAAAAGTTCCTCACTTCTGAATCCAATCATCCAAGTTTTGATAATTTTATTGGATAGTTCTTGACACCTTTTTTTTTTCTTAACTCTCTCTCTCTCTCTCTCTCTCTCTCTCTCTCTCTCTCTCTCTCTCTCTCTCTCTCTCTCTCTCTCTAAACATGGGTTTAGACGGCATAGGTCGTGTCTCACAAACTTGCTCGGGTTTTTCCACATCATGTTGAGTGAGTATGATAAGAGTAGGGCGATTGATATACTTTATCTCGACTTTCAGAAAGCCTTTGATAAGGTACCTCACCGCCGGCTAATGGCGAAAGTCCGCGCGCTGGGTATCGGTGGGGAAGTAGGTGGGTGGATTGAAAACTGGCTGAAGAATAGGCGGCAGAGGGTGGTAATTAAAGGGGCTAGTTCGGGTTGGGCCTCGGTCACTAGTGGGGTTCCTCAGGGTTCCGTTTTGGGGCCACTGTTGTTTATCATTTACATAAATGATATCGACGGTGGCATCGTCAGTGGGATCGCCAAATTCGCTCATGACACCAAGCTTGGGGGCCAATATTGGGACGCTCGAGGCGATCGAGCAACTGCGTGCGGACCTTGGTAGGATAGGAAAGTGGTCCAAAAAATGGCAAATGCCGTTTAACTTGGGTAAATGCAAGGTGATGCACATTGGCTACGCCAATCCCAAGTCGGACTACTCGATGTTGGGGAGTAATATCGAGGCGACTGATTTGGAAAAGGACTTGGTTGTGCTAATTAGCAGCGACCTTAAGTTTACGAAACAGTGCGTAGAGGTGGAAAAGAAAGCCCAGAAGCGGTTGGGTTATATCAGGAGGCAATTTCAGTTTCGGAACGAGGAGATTGTGCTCTCGCTGTACAATTCTCTGGTTCAGCCGCACCTGGAGTATGCTGTGCAGTTCTGGTCGTCCACCCTCAAGAAAGATATTGAGAGGCTGGAGCGAGTGCAGGCGAGGGCCACAAAGATAATCCCTTCCGTTAGGCATATGGGCTACAATCGACGCTTACGCGCCCTGAATTTCTTTTCGCTGGAAACTCGGAGGCTGCGCGGTCAACTGATCGAGGTTTTCAAGTTCTTACGCGGGTTCAACAATGTCGATTTTAGAAGCATGTTTAGTTTAAATGATAACCCAACTCGCAACAATGGTTGGAAGTTGGATTTGAAACGGTCTAGGACTAGTGTGTGTGGGAATTACCTTACGTACAAGATCTGTGACACGTGGAACAGGCTACTTTCAGAGGTTGTGAACAGTTCTTCTGTGGATCTGTCCAAGAAAAGGTTAAACCGAATCTTGTACATTATTTGAGGGTGTAGAAAATTTTCCCTGGCACCCGTTGCCATTGATACCTCCTTGGTATGGGCCGCAAGGCCTTTTGAGGTACTTCTTTTCCCTGTAACTCCTTGTAACACTCTCTCTCTCCTCTCTCTCTCTCTCTCTCTCTCTCTCTCTCTCTCTCTCGTTTGAAGAGTTTTAGAATTTAGGGTGTAATTATACGGTGTATTTCAAAGGTCTTTATCCAGTGGGAATTTTTCTAATCATTTAATTACATTAACGGTCTTTGAAATGAATGAGGGAACATTTTTGACATTTGTGAAAGGGTTTCATATTCCCAATCGGGTAAAGATTTTTCGGTTATACACACACGCACACACACACACACACACACACACACACACACATACACGATGCAAACCCACACGGTAAAAGAAAAATGATTCCAAGGTCTTTCGTGTATTCACAAGTACACCTCGTCAGGGAGGTGGGTTTGCATTATTCATTCATTTCACGTGTTCAATTGTGAAATTCATCACACACACACACATATATATATATATATATATATATATATATATACTCTGTATGTGTGTATATACAGTATATATATACAGTATAGTGAAACGGGCAACGCAGAGGAAGGTTCGTCTCCGCATTGCAGGGCAACGTCCTGAGTACGACATCTAACCACCACACCATCCAGGAAACCAAACGATTTCCTTTCAATGAAGGTGTATAAAATCAGTCTACGATTATTGCAGTTTTCTGTGAGATATATATATATATATTATGCAGGAAGGAAGAGCCAAGGCGAATGCCTGCAACCCCGCCACACACACACACCACCACCACCAATAGAGGAAGAAGAGAGCCAAAATCAAGGTCTAAGGTTTTCGAGATGCCTAAACACCCTGTTTGAAAGATTCGTGGTCATAGACAGGGGCAAAGATGGATTGAGGAAGATTGTTCCAGATTTGACTGGTTGAGTAGATGAAAGATTGAAAATACCAATTAACTCTCGCGTTAGAGAGTTGGACAGAAAAGGAATAAGAATGTGTAGAAAGTCTGGTACTGCGTGCTCTCTTTAAAGGAGGAGGCATGCTGTTAAAGAGTTCAGAAGAGTAGTGCCCGTTATAATAGCGAGAGTAAAGAGAGGAGTGAGGCAACGAAGAGAGAGGGGTTGAAAACAGTCAGAAAGGAGCGGGGAATTGATGAGACGAAAAGCCTTTGATTCCACCCGGTCAAGTACAACTGTGTGGTTGAGCCACCCCACACATGAGAAGCGTACTGCATACAGGAGCGAACAAGACCCCTGTACAGAGCAGCAACTGAGTGAGAATGAAAAAAACCGCGGAGCCGATACACCCCACCTATCCTCTTAGAAGCTGTTTTAGAAAGAGAGTTATATGTGATCTTTCCAGGAAAGATCACGAGAAAAGGAAACGTCATGAATGTTAAGAGACGAGGAAGGATTCAGTTGTGTGTTGTTGGAGGTGAGGGGATAGTCGTGTGGAAGGTTGTGACGAGTAGACAGATAAAGGAATTGAGTTTTTGAGGCATTGAAAGCCACAAGATTTTCTCCTCCCCAGTCAGAAATACTAGAAAGATCAGAGGTTAGGTGCATCGTAGCTGCCCCATGCAAAGCATGGAGTGACTGTTGAGGGAACGGTTTATGAAGTGGGTAGCCGAGTGAAGAGTGGAATCATCCCCATAGGAGTGGATAGGACAGGAAGTGCGACTTAAAAGATCGTTGATAAATAAAAAGGAAAGAGTAGGTGACAGAACAGCGCCATGAGGAACACCACTGTTAATAGCTTTAGGACAGAGGTCGGGGAACAGGGGTAAATTACCCCAAATGGGGTAAATTTAAAAATTTTGGAGGTAATGCTTGCGGTATGAGAGAGACTTCCATTTTTTTAATTTGAATTTTTTGTATACTATAGGCAACAATTTTAAGAGCAATTGGCTTGTTTTTGTTTACTTTGAAGTCTGGGGGTAATTTCACTTTATTCAAATAGATTTTTGGGTAATACCCAAAAAAATTCCCCGACCCCTGCTTTAGGAGAAGAACAGTGGCCATCTACAACCGCAACTATAGATTAGCCAGAAAGGAAATCAGAGAGAAAGGCACAGACAGAAGAGTAGAAACTGAAGGAGGGTAGCTTGGAAATTAAGAATTTTTGCCAAACTCTATCAAAAACTTTTGATAAGTCTAATGCAATAGCAAAGATTTCCCCAAAATCCCGAAAGGAGGATAACCAAGAGTCAGAGATATGCACGAAAATCGCCAGCAGAGCGTTCCTTGCGGAACCCATACTGACGATCTGAAAGAAAATTGTGAAAAGAGAGGCGTTTAAGAATATATAGATAATATATATAGATTATATATATCATATATTAACAATATATATAGAATATATATGTAGATTATGTTGCGGTTTCCCTTTCTGTGAATGATCTTCCAGGGAGGACACGCATGTACCTCTGTCTTCTATAATCTATAGTATTAATTGCGGCTCAAGTTTTTAAACACTGAATATCTGTTTGGAAAACTCCACTATATAATAATGCAAATTACCCTGCTTCCTTGAATTGCATATTTCTAGTTTGTTGAGAACAGCGAAAGATGTAGGAAAAGGGTAAAGGGACAAGGGAAAAAGTAAGGGATTTCTTCTCGCTTAAAGAGATCCGAGTCGAGAAGGTTTTTGCGTCATCAGTCATCGAACGATAGACACATTTTTGCTGTGGCGTTAATAACCCATTCGGTTGGTGCACCATTAAACTTAATCAATCAATCACCTCTGTTGGCCATTGAGCTGTGAACATCTGCATCGTATGTATTCACTCGCTTTGTTTGATTAGGGTTTGTGATATTTCTTGAACACATCGTATAAAACGCTATGATAAGAATCGCGTTAAACTGATAATAATTTGTTCGTCATTGAATTTAAATAGCAAGTTATTCTAGCCGGTTATTATAATTATTATTATTTTTTGTGGTACGTTTGCCGAACGATTATTATTCTAGGCTTTGCCACCGTTGTGGCGTGTGTTTATATTATTTTTTGGTTAGGTTAGGTCGTGATATTTTCGTTAGTTAGCCTTATAAGGTTAACTAAAGATGGCTGGGGGGCCCTGATCTTTAGGTAATCCTTTTTTTTGCTTTCTCAGTTTATATTTACATTTTTATTACCTTTGCGGCCGAAAAGGATTAATTTAGTGGGGTGGGGGTTCTACTTTTAGGGTGTTACACTTCATTTTCTTTTTAATTTTTGGTATTCACTAATCTCTTGTTTTACTGGTGGGTTATAAAGGACTGCTAGGTGGGTCATTGTTCCCGTTTTATTATACCTACCAAAATAATTATAACTTTATTAATTCAATTTGTTTCTTTAAACCTATATTTGGTATTGGCAGCCTTTTCATGTTAGATATAACTTGATAAGTCTTTTCTCGTTGAAACACAAACCCTAATTAGCATCACCAGCCAAATACTTATTTATAGGGCCGTACTTGTATAGGTTATCTCCCTCCCACCAATTTTGACAGAATATTTTCGTTGAAACTAACGAAAATATCACGACTTAACCTAACCAATTATCAAAGGCGTACAGTTGATCTATTATAACATTGTTTGTTTCTGGAATAGTATTTACTATTTACTAATTGGTAAGGTTAAGTCGTGATAGTTTCGTTAGTTTTAACGAAAATATTCTGTCAAAATTGGTGAGTGGGGGGGGGGAGAACCTACAAGTACCTATAGGGCTCTGTTATGGTTTATGCTTGGGGTTGCTGGCAGTCCCAGTCCCATGACATATATATAATTACATATAGATAATTAATGTTCATTATTAAATAAAAGTATAAAAAAATTAAACTTATAGACTGTATTATAGCTTATATGATCTTGTGTGTATGTATATAGTATATACAGATATATATGTGTGTGTATATATATACGAGTGTGTATATATATACACAAATTCAATTATTAATTATTGAATAATCTTATATAAAATCTAATTAAATATTAATTTACATACGATAAATTAATGAACAAATTCCTACAATATTAATATACGAACCTATTTATAGTTCATAATGTAAGCTTACGCTATTTAAATAGAATTAGTGGTGAAATTTCAGCTTTATAAGCATCCACTAGTGGAGAGCTGTCTGTGTTTGATGTCACATTTCAACTATCACGGGAAATTCGATATTCGTTCGCTGATTCAATATTAACATTTCTCCTCTCGAAAATCCTTGATTGTCGCTTATGTAGAAGAAGAAGAAGAACGAACTTGTGTATGAAGTATCTTGTATACAAATATATAGAGGGACAGCTATTTATTAAAACTTATTTATGGTGTGAGTGTGTGTGAGAGAGAGTGAGTGTGTGTGAGAGAGAGTGAGTGTGTGTGTGTGAGAGAGGTGTGTCGTCGTATATTTGTTACTGAAGTATTATTGCATATGAATATTTCAGTAATGATGATAAACGTATCATAAGTGAATTTATTGTCGTAGAATTACGCGTAAAATATTGCACGTATATTATTGAAGGAAATGCTCTTTATGGTGATTTGTTTATATAGACACAATTCACCACAATTTAAGATCGGGAGACATAAATATTAGTGATGATAAGTTCTGGATAACAATGCTTAAATTTCTCTATCGAACGTGGCCACATCGTTGAATCTTGGATCACAAGAATCAGGGTTTTGAACACTTGGCAGTTAAAATTAGTTGAAAAGTGTATATTTTGCCTGCATTTTTTTCAATAACTTTCAGTTGTGAAGGGTTTGGACACGTTGTTTTTGGATGACTCTATACATAACTAAATTTCCCTTTATAGTTTTTACGATAATTCTTGTAATTAGCTGTTTATATACAGGGTGTCCCAAAATGAATATACTAAAATTAAATCTTAATTATATATTTATTTACAAAATTTTTATATACTGTATTAGCATTTCTTAAAATGCACAGGGGGCAATGCAAAACAAAGAACATAAACATTGTCCTGGCAAATATTCAAGGAATAAAACCGAACACTTCACTAAAAATTTCGTACCTGAAAGGTTTTATGTACGAAACAAGGGCGGACATCGCATGCCTCATAGAAACACATCTTAAAGACTGCCAAAGAAACTGCGATAACTGCGAACACTGTATCGATAAGAAAGAAATGCATATCGATGGATTCAACTTCCTAAGTTGAGAGGCATATGACAGGGACGGTAATAAGTAAATCCAACAGTTTCGTGGAAACCCTTGCTGTGAAAATAGAGAAATTAAACGTGGTACTGATAGTCATCATATACAGACCTCCAAACTCTCCAAATGAAAAATTTTCGGATGCCATTGAGGATATCAGAACCCTAATGAAGTCCATAAACTCTCCATCCCCTAATATAATACTCTGTGGCGATTTTAATTTCCCATTTATAAAATACGAAAAGGTGGGTAGGAATATATTTATACAGCAAGATAAGGGGGGCACAAGAAAGGATCAGGAGCAAGCGAAAATGCCGATGGCTCTCAAACGAGTTTATGCTGACACAGGAGATAACAGAAAATACTAGGAAAAATAACTGCCTACATCTAGTATTCACAAATAACACGAACTTCATTGCCGATATAAAAATAACACCAACTATTATCTCAGACCACAATATAATCGAGTTATCAACAAATATGGCGATAACTTTAAAAGACAATACACATACGGAAGGAAGAAGCAAATTTGGGGCTTTTAACTTAAACTCCAAGACCATAAATTGGAAAGAAATCAGATCACACATGGCCCAAATAGAGTAGAGAACAGTTTTAGAGAATAAAACAACTGAGGAAATGCTAACAACCATGGAAGAAAAGACGCTGAGAATTTTGGAAAAATATGCTCCTAAAGCACAGCCAAAAGGAAAAAGGAACTGGCTAGAGAATCAAAAGACAAGAATATTCCGCAAAAGAAAGAGTAGCGACGAAGTTAGATAATCGCGGAGACAACAATGCCAGGAAAGTAATACAAGAAAAACTGGAGAGAATCGATAGGGAAATACAAACTCTGATAAAGAGAGGGAAGAGGAAAAGGCGGTAGAAGCAATAAAGGAAAATCCAAAATATTTCTACAGCTATGCGAAAAGGAAAACAAAAACGCGCGCTACTATCGGGCCCTGAAGGAAAGGAAATAATGAACTAACAGACGATCTAAAAGAAATATCTGAAACATTGAGGGACAAGACAGTAATGATTCCCCTTCTGAGAACACTGATCATACCAAATCTACAGGGTGTCCCGTAAGTCTGGAACCATAGGGCAAAATGATAAAAACAGCAATAAAAACGCCGAAGAGACTTTTGGGGACTGTTTGTGAAATGAGCGAGGATGGTAGCGGCTGTCATCGTCGGTGGATGTTCTCGGAGGTCCACTGCGTGGTTTTTCTCCTGTGGATCCAGTTTCCCTGAACTTTGCTATAAGTTTGCCGACACAGCTGTGTGTTATCGGCGCGCGGTCCGGATGCAATCTGTTAAATTTCTCAGCGACCTCCCTCTGACTCCGATTTCCTACGAGCAGAATTACCTGGATGCGTTCTTCATTACTCAAAGACATCATGGGCACTTGCATAAACGGAAAAACATGGATTACTTATTTTGTCCTATGGTTCCAGACTTACAGGACACCCTGTAGAATACTGCTCAGTTTTGACGTCCCCATATAAAAAGGAAGAAATTAATAAACTTGAATAAACGTAGACATATTTCACAGCCAAGATTGATGGCTGCAAAGAACTCAACTGCTGGGAAAGACTAAGTAAGCTAAATCTGTACTCCCTGGAAAGAAGGGGTATACCATAATCTCCTTATGGAAAATTATCGAAAAACTGGTACCAAACCTCAAACAACGCTGGAAAATAGGAAAGGCAGAATGTGTAGTGTTCCCAAATTAAAGGCCCGACAAGTGACGTCCTTAACTCTGAAAGAAAATAGCTTGGTCGTCAGGAGGCCAAGAATTTTCAAACCAGCTTCCAAAGGACCTCAGAAACGTTACAGGGGTCGAAGTTGGTCTTCAAGAGAAGACTAGATGCCTGGCCCAGGACGGTACCAGATGAGCCGGGTGTACCTGGCTATGTGCGGTGGAGAGCGCAAGAGAGCAACTCGCTCCTCCACCAAGCTAGGACTAGAGGCGGAGCCACCAGCTTTATCTTCGTGTGAAGAAAGACCGACGCACGGAACCCTAACAAGGTTATTAAATGTAAATAACTTAAGAAAATTCAAAATTCCTTACTCCTTTTTTTTATTTGATACCTGGAACAATAAAACAAATATTTGGTTTTAGTGTATGAATTTTGTGTCACCCTGTATGTGTTTCGTAATATACAAATAAAAATTACTTATTGAACAGAATAAAATATTTTCTTTTAGCACTAACAATATCTTTTTTCAAAAATTGAGTGAAGGGCAAATAGGGTCTGCTACATGCCATGTCCGTGAAACAGCAGGTAGCAGACTTTCCCCTTTTGCGTTGTATATGCCTCGCAGAGATATTTCGGACAGTTTCCAGAATTTGTTTAACAAGTAATATTTAAGCTGGGATTCAATATGAAAATTTATTTTCGGTATTACCTTGTTCAAAATTCATGATAATAAAAGATCTCTGAAATTGTAATGAATCAAATGTATTTATTAATAAACCCAATAGAGAATTTCCATAAATTTCCTGAAATTTGAATGAAATGATTGGGAGTGACCAAGTGGTCCAATTGCTGCTGCACTTAATCCTACTTGAGCCATTCGTGGATTATATTTACTTTACCAAAATGTCTTTCTTAATTTCATTAGTAAGATTACGTAATAAGTTATGAAAATGGTCTATATTGGCTTTTCAATCTTGTTTTCTCGTTCAATTTTATTTTATTTACTTGTATACCGTATAACAATGGAAATTACAATATATATATATATTTTTTTTTACTCTTTTCATTTTGTTTCCTTCTTGTCGTGTAGATTGAGGCCATTGCTGCATGGTTTTATAATATACAATAAATGGATTATTTTATTTCACTCGGGGCTCCTTGTAATATTGTTGCAAGGAGCTGCGAAGAAACACAAAAGCGAATCCACTGCAATGGATGAAAAGCTTAATTAAGAATAGTCACAGTGGCACAAACTCTATTTGGAAAATATTTGCGCAATCTTGCATTCGATTGTTAGTGAGGATTTTGTAATAAGCTCTTGTCATTGTATCGAAGGCCAAGGAAAAAATTACATATCTATGATGTAATTCTCAATTTTTATGTGAATTTTATTAGATGTAATATTAGCAAGGAAATTGAAAGATTTCCAACGTTTTTACTTGTTACAAGACCTTGTAATAGACGAAAGCTCTCTGAATCTTCTTTCATTTCCCTTGCGGGTTGTCTTACACACACACACACACACACACACACACACACACACACACACCTAAATGTTTAGTCTGCTAAAACTTTAATAATTTAAAAAAAAGGACTCAAATGCGAAATGTTTTTCCTGTTTTGGTTTAAACAACCGTGGATGAAAATGTATCTAAAAAACAGTCGTATAACTTTAACAAATTTTTCCACTGTTCAATTTCTTTGAATATTGTTTCCTTTCATGTCGGCGTTTATTGTTGTTGTTGTATGCTTCTTTTTATTGCTTATTCACGAGAAAGAATGAGTGGAATTCCATTTTAGTGTAGAAGAGTGTCAAAACAAAAAGGACGAACGAACTCAAACATTCAAGATGGACAAACAAACAAAAAATCTTATTTTTTTCACTTTATTTTTAAAGTAACAAAATTATAATAAAAAACAAATATGTTTTTATTTGTTGAAATTTTGCCACAGTTCGTTTGAAGACCAGTTTTTTTTATTTATGACAATGAAAACGAATTAAGAGATGTATAAATGGAGTTACAAAGTTTAATTTCATTATAGAGAAATATCTGCGGAAAAACTTGGTGCCACTTAGTTTTATATATATATATATATATATACAGGGTGAGTCAAAAGTCTGGAAACGTAGGAACTATGCTTTTCAATGCAAATATACATATATATTTGCATTGAAAAGCATAGTTCCTGTTTCCATACTTTTGACTCACCCTGTATATATGGTTTTATATATATATATATAAACTGTGTACAGGGTGTCTGAAAAAAATCTCGTTACTAACAGTAGAAAAAATAAAATTTTTAAGAAATAATTTCTATAGAGCTCATTTTATATGCAACATAATTTGACTTGCATTTTGAGAGGAAATAAGTTCAGCTACAAAATTTAAGTATTTTATAGACTTTTAAATAGGAAGGCATCATGAAAGACGCGTTTTGAATTAAATCGTGAGGATAAAATGCTTGATTTCATATTCAGAACTATCCTGGAAAATTGAATTGAAAGATGTTCCATTTCGGCCGCTCATCTTCCTCGATTGAGACCGCGCGAAGGTTCAAGGTGTGTGTGTGTGTGTGTGTGTGTGTGTGTGTGTTTTATATATGAGTGGCAAATTAAATCCATTTTTGTTTCCTTAAGGGGATAAGTTCTCGCTTTGTTAGATCATCAAATCTCTCCTCGCGCTACCTGGAGTTTATTGCAATATGGCCGCTGAGCAAATAATTGCCTCTTGAAAAAAGAAGAAAGCGTTCTCATATTAAAAACACTTAAAACGACTATCATAGTAACTTAAAAACATAGTCTCTTATACTTCCATATACTATGTACACTTCAGATATGTAATTCTATACCCAGCTATTGTTATTGTTATCCTATTTTGATTATAACCAACATTTTTCGCCCCCTATTCAAAGTGTAATGATACCGGCCCCCTCTTTTTCAAAAACAATTTTTAACTCTATTGTTATGAAACTTGTATTGCTTATTATAAGTCCGCTTTTACATAATAAAAAGAAATTGATGCTAAAACGTGCATTTTTTTCATTATTTGATACGCTTACAATCTAATCAAAAGATATTGTGAGCGGATTGCATCCAATAAAAGGTTTGTATTCTAATATAAAAGCTTTATGAGCCATGCAGTATGTATATATATATATATATATATAAAATATATATTTATCCTTTTGTGCAGGAATTCGGATCTCTCTCTCTCTCTCTCTCTCTCTCTCTCTCTCTCTCTCATATATATAGTAAACCCTCGTCCAACGCGGAGGTTAGGTTCCTCGAGAACGGCGCGTTAGGTAAATCCGCGTTGGACAAACTTAATTACCTTATGGGATAAATGGGAATACGTGAACGCGGCCGCGTAAAGTCTCCCATTAATACTTAGATACGTAGATTTTTTATTCACACATAAATGAATTCCCCTACCGATATTGTATATGAAATAAGACCATAATAAAATCATAAACATAGTGATATTTACATATGATAAATAAAAATATATTAAATGAAAATAGCACGTATCTTTTCTTCACTCTTTCGGATGGTGCGTATGGTAGACTCATTCACGTGATACTCGCGGCCAAGTGATGTTAAGCTCATACCACCACGTAACTTATCTAGAATCTTTATTTTTTCGGCTAATGTCATAACCTTACGACTTTTCTTCTCTTTACTATCACTCGCGGATGCTTTACGTTTTGGTGCCATACTGCTGTCTAAGGGTAATAGCAAAACAACGGCAAAATACGACAAAAACAATCCCACAACTTCACCTACCTTAACGCGGTAGCGGGACTGAGACAAAGGGTGATGCGAAGGGTGACGCGAGAGGGAGGAAGATGCGGAAGTGTTGGAGAGAGTAGGAGAAAACACTAGAGCGCGCATTGGCACGCGTACAGTACTACTGTGTTAGAGCGTGTTTTGCGGCGCATTATTTGCGCTTTCGGCAAATAATTGTTCGCATTTATTTTCCCGTGTATAAGCAAATTCGCGCTGGACAAACACGCGATAGACGAAGATTTACTGTATATATATATATATATATATATATATATATATATATATATATATAATGATTTGGTTAACCTTGGTTTTGCCTCCGCCCGAATTGTTCATTCTGATGAATGTCAAACTTGCTAACCAACCTCAGACCTACAGCTTAACGTGGAGTCCACAACGCCCCAACACGAGTGGTCAGAAATTACGAAGCCCTCGCCCGGACTCGATCTCATGATTTCTTGATCAGCAACCCAGCGTCTTAACCACTAAGCTACCCAGTGGCCAGGGTATCCATTTATCTACCAACCAATTTTATGCAAGGATGAACAGCTGTGTTTGCTGTGCGCCCACTGCCGTCACCGGGTATAAAACCCTGGGCCGGTGGATTCATAGTCAGCGATGCTAACCACTACACCACCGAGTGTGTGTGGTGTGTGTGTGTGTGTGTGTGTGTGTGTATATATATATATATATATATATATATATATATATTATAATATGGGTGATTTTTTTTTTAAACTCTTGAAATTTTAAAAAACTGTATTTTTATATTAACTGAAATAAAAGCTTGACACTTTTATTGTACCTTCTTTGGTTATATTTAGTTAATAAAAAAAATGCAAATATTTAGCAAAAATACAGAGTACTGTAAAATTTTTTTGTTCGTGTACAGAGAGTTAATGAGCTGAGATGACGTCACATAGAGCATATTTTGCACTAGGACTAATTCTCCATGTGTAAAAAAAATATAAAACGTTTAAAGTGTCGTGTGTTTAAAAATCACTTCATGTAAAGTAGTGGTTAGCATCACTGACTACAAATTTACCTGCCCCGGGTTCGATTTCCGTCGGTGACAAAAGGCATTTATCTCACCCAGTGGTTGATCCTTCTATACAAACAAAAATGGTTGATAGATAAATGGGTACCCTGGGTAGTCTAGTGGTAAAGACGCTGGGTTGCTGATCAGGAGGTCGTGAGATTGAGTCTGGGCGAGGATTTTGTAATTTTTGATTACCCGTGGTGGGTCGTGGTTCGGATTCCAAGTTTAGCTGTGGGTCCAAGGTAGGACAACAAGTTTGTCCTTCGTCAGAATGAACCATTCGGACGGAAGCAAAACCAAGGTTACCAAGAGATGTATATATATATATAATCTTTAAAAATTCAATTTCAATTGAGTTTGGAAAGAAAATTTATGGACACCCAAAATATATATACCTCGTTAACCTAACCTTGTTAGGGTTCCGTGCGTCGATCTTTCTTCACACGAAGGTCAAACTGGTGGCCCCGCCTCTAGTCCTGGGTTGGTGGAGGAGCGAGTTGCTCTCTTGCGCGCTCCACCGCACATAGCCAGGTACACCCGGCTCAACTGGTACCGTCCTGAGCCAGGCATCTAGTCTTTTCTTGAAGACTTCAACTTTGATCCCTGTAACGTTTCTGAGGTCTTTTGGAAGCTGGTTGAAAAGTCTTGGCTCCGCGACAACCAAGCTATTTTCCTTCAGTGTTGAGAAAGTCCCTTGTCGGGCCTTTAATTTGGGAACACTGCACATTCTGCCTTTCCTATTTTCCAGCGTTGTTTGGATGATAATTGGGTTTAGTTTGAGGTTTGGTATCAGTTTTTCGTTAATTTTCCATATGTAGATTATGGTATACTTCTCTTCTTTCCAGGGAGTACAGATTTAGTTTACATAGTCTTTCCCAGTAGTTGAGGTCTTTGCATCCATCAGTCTTGGCTGTGAAATCCCTCTGCGTTTCTTCTAGTTCATTAATTTCTTCCTTTTTATATGGGGACGTCAAAACTGAGTAGTATTCAAGTTTTGGTATGATCAGTGTTCTCAGAAAGGGAATCATTACTGTCTTGTCCCTCCTTTTGAACGTTCTAGTATCTGTCCAGCAACTCCTTTTGCTTTGTTTATTGTCAACCGCTTTCGTGCTTCTGTGAATTTCCTGTCTATCTGGAGCATAATATGCAGTCTAAATTCCTCATTTCTACCATATCTCAAGAGCTGAAATTTCTCGGTGTTAAATGTCGCATTGTTGCCTTCTGACCATGTATGTATTTTGTTCGTGTCCCTCTGCAAGGGCTCCACTTCATTTGAATCGCTGATTTTTCTGCTGATCTTCGTATCGTCCGCAAAGGATATTACCATCCTGTTGCTGTTAACTCCACTGTCTCTGTCTGTTAACATAATGAACAAGAGTGTGGTACTGAGCTGCGTACTTCTGATTTTGATGAGACACCTTGAATTTTGACGACCTGTAATCGTTCTCTGAGGAAATTGTAGATCCCTTTTCCCACTTTGCCTGTTATTCCCATACGTTTCATTTTATGCGCTATTATACCATGATCACATTTGTCGAAAGCTTTAGAAATATCCGTGTATATGACATATAGTTTTCATTGCCTTCAAGTACATCTAGGATATTGTTATAATGTTCTAGAAGTTGTGATAGGCATTATCTTCCCGATCGGAATCCGTGCTGATTTTCGTTGAATCTTTCCAGTGTCTCCAAGAAGTCATAGATTTTCTCTGACTATTCTTTCAAATATTTGGTGAGGTGGGACGTCAATGACACTGGTCTATAGTTCTTTGCTTGAGATCTATCCCCGCCTTATATAGGGACAATATTTGCTCTTTTCAAGATGCTCGGTATTTCTGCAGTGTCTAGAGATCTTCTCCACATCCAGTATAAGGGTGCAGCCATTTCATTTTCAGTTTTTAATTAATAGTGCGTTCCATTTGTCCAGACCTGCAGCTGAATGTGATTTCATTTGTCTTATAGCTATCGCTACATCTTCTGCGATAAAATCAAAGTCCGTTATATATTCTCCTTGCAATTTCTCCTCAAAGAATGTATATATGTCAGGTATCGCTTTGTCACTTTTTGTGGTACTGAAGACCGATTCATAATGGGCTCTCAATGTTTCGATATTTCTTTTAGATCGTCTGTTAGTTCATTATTTTCTTTCCTGAAGGGCCCGATAGTAGCGCGCGTTTTTGTTTTCCTTTTCGCATAACTGTAGTAGTATTTTGAATTTTCCTATATTACTTCTATCGCCTTTTCCTCTTCCCTCTCTGTATGGCACTTTACCAGAGTTTATTTTTCCCTATCGATTCTCTCCAGTTTTTCTTGTATTACTTTCCTGGCATTGTTGTCTCAGCAATTAGCTAACTTCGCCGCTACTTTCTTTTGCGGAATATTCTTCTTTTGCCTCGCTAGCCATTTCCTTTTTCCTTTTGGCTGTGCTTTCGGAGCATATTTTTCAAAATTCTGTCTTTTCTTCCATGGTTGTTAGCATTTCCTCAGTTGTTTTATTCTCTAAAACTGTTCTCTAAAACAGTGTATATATATATATATATATATATATATATATGTATATATATATACAGTATATGGGGTGGCCCAAAAAACACGCCTTGAAATTTGAACATCAGTAACTTCAAAAATATGCAGTTCACACTTCCGAAATTTACATAACTTTTACCTCAATCTATTGATAAGCTATCATAAAAATTTCAGATCTTTACATAAGATACTTTTTCCACAGCTGACGGAACAATGAGGTATGGTGAAAAAAACGAATATCATAAATCCTAAATGTGTATAGCTGTACCTGGCAACTATTCTAAGACTTGTAGTAGTTTCCTTAGCCTAGGGATAATCTGTTAACCTCTGAAAAACGTCAGATGATATAGGCTACGCCCATCTTAAATGCTGTTTTTTAAACTTATCCTTCAAATTATGGTTCTTACGAACGGTGAAAAAGCAATGATTGAAAAGTGTTTCTTGGAAAAAAGATGGACTGGGGCAAGAATTTTGAGGGAATTTCCAGGAATAACTTGTAATGTTACGTCTGTGAATAGAATAATTAAAAAACTTAAAGCAACCGGTTCGACGGCACGGAAGCATGGAAGTGGTCGACCTAAAACAGTTTACACTCAAGACTATATAGCAATGATCGAAATGATGAGCCTATCTCAAGAGGATCGACCTGGGTCACACTGCTCTCAGAGGAAAATTGCAAGAAATTTAGGTATCAGTCGAAGTTCCATACAAAGAATGCAGAGAACGGTAGGACTTAAAGCATTTAAAAAGATGTGTTTGAAGACGTGACAGCAATGTAAGCGCTAAAAGAAAAATTCGTTGTAGAAAATTCTCGATACATTTTCGTCCAATGATGTTAAAAAAATAGTTTTTACAGATGAAAAAGATTTCACCATCGAGATTGCTCGAAACTCCCGGAACGATGTTGTTTATGGTCGACGTGAGAAAGACGTTCCTCCATCGAGACTTTACCACCAGACAAGTCGGTTTTCCAAAAAAATCATGGTATAAGCGGGTGTATCGTGGAAAGGAAAGACGAAAATTCATTTCATTTCAGAAAATAAAAAAATTAATTCAGAAACCTATGTAAATCTCTTAGAGGAGAATCTTTTACCTGATTGTCGGCGTCTGTATTATGGAAACTATTTCATACTCCAACAAGATGGTGCTACAGCTCATACTAGCAAGTTCACACAGGATTATCTACAACAGAATGTAGTCAACTTCATTAGAAAAAACGACTGGCCCCCGCAATCACCTGATTGCAATCCCATGGATTATTGCATATGGAACACTCTAGCAGAGAAGATTTATGAAGGCCAAACAGAAAAGTTTACAGAAATGCTATTAAAGAAAACAATACTCGAATGTTGGGACAAAATAACATTAACAGAAATCAGAAAATGTATCATGTCGTGGAAGAGAAGGTTAAGATTAGTTTGTAAGCAGGGCGGCGGACATATTGATCATAAGTTATTTGTTGATAAGATGTGAATAATATTTTTTTCAGTTTGTGATATTCTTTTTTTTTTTAACCATTCCTCATTGTTCCCTCAGCTATGGAAAAAGTATTTTATGTAGAGGTCTGAAATTTTTATGATGGCTTATCAATAGATTGAGGTAAAAGTTGTTTAAATTTTGGAATTGTGAACTGTATATTTTTGAAGTTATTGATGTTCAAATCTCAAGACGTTTTTTTTTGGGCCACCCGATATATATATAGTAAATTTAACATTTGAATTCATTTTAATTAACATCATAATCAATATTCACAAATCCTTTAAAAAAGCGTCATTTCAGTAATGCCTGAATTAATATGTGTACGAAAATTAATTAGAAATACCCTGACCTTTCTAGGACCATTCTGATGAAAAAACTCAATAAATTTTGAATGTTTTCTTCTGAATTGACACACATTTAATGTCGTCAACCTAATTTTAATTTTTTTTTTTTTTTCTTTTTTTCTCTTTCGCTCTTTTCTCTTAAGAAGCACACGGGATGAAGGAAGTTTGTACAGTTAGTACCTGGTGAGCGAAAAGTTCCTGTGCACCTTCCACTTCCAACACAATGTAGGTACAGGTTCACTACACGTCTTGCAGGTGCACAGGGACTTTTCGCTCACCGTGTACTTTGCTCGTAACATAAAATACAGCTTGGATTGATTACGGCAAAGTTTCTGATCCAGAAAAAAAAAAATCCCAATATGGCGGATAGAAGCGTTAGGTCTTGTTCTGGAACGGCTGTTCACTAAATTTTCATCTAAAATCCCTGATAGATAGATAGATTCTCAGTGGATAGAGGACTTCGTCAAGGCATGGAGATGCGTCTTGACTCCCCTTAATCCCTTCGGTGTTTATTTAACACCTAACGTAACCTAACCTTAGCCACGGCCACGCAGGTACATAAAAAACATTGAAGGTGCTAAGATTCGACCTATCTGAAACCTTTCTGCTGTTTGGAGCTTCCGACGGACTTCGGCAATCGAAATAATTCGCCCAAAGGTGTAAAATATTATATGCAGGGTATCTCGGAAGTCACGCACCATAAAGCTATATTAGCCTATGGTGCTCGACTTCTGAGACACCCTGTACATATATACAATATATACCGGGTGAGTCAAAAGTCCGGACACATAGGAAGGAGAGGAAACTTTAATTGCAAAAAGACACTTGTTACGAGTAATGTTATAAAATGTGCTCTATATAGTCTCCTTTCACTTCCAAACATATAGAGAGCATCTTACAACATTACTCGTAACTCGTGTGTTTCTGCAATAAGTTTCCTATCCTTCCTATGTTTCCGGACTTTTGACTCACCCTGTATATCAACCCCACCATGCATTCCTAAAACGAGAATTTCAGAGAAGTGAAAATATTGACACTAAAATGTGAAAATAAGTAATTTTTACCTTCCATTCTCGAGCAACAGTTTTGAATTATTAATTTTTATTCATTTCTATAATTAAAATTAATTAAAGTAATTAAAATAATTGAAGTGATTAAATTTGTTTTATTTTTTTATTTGTAAATTAAGTTGTAAATGATGACACGACATGAAAACAAATGTGGAGCTAGAAATAGTCTTATATATATATATATATATATATATATATATATATATATATATATAAATTTTATTTATTTATTTATTTATTTATACACACACATACGCACACTAGAATGCCCGCTGCGCCTTTTGCAATAAAACACCCACCCCCCGAAACGTAACCTAGGGGAAGATTGGGTGGGGCGAGCGTGTTACTAAAACCTCCCCTGGTTCTCCCTTAATATGTATACTAAATTTGGTGTAGATTACCTAGGTAGCCGTTTGGGCGTGTATAAAACACACACACACACACACACACACACATAATATATATACACGAGGGCCACTCAATATATTTTGCCCCACCTTTGTTTTTTCTTTCCAAGTTTCCTTGTAAGTTCTAGAAATTTTGTACACAAGTAGTTGCATACCTTTTTCACAAGTTTTTATTTTTCCACATAGTCTCCATCCTTTTCTAAGGCTTTCCTCCACCTCGAAACAAGCGCCTTTATTCCTTGCTGGTAAAAGTCCGCTGGGTTCCGCTGGAGCCACCTCTTAACCTCCTCAACAACCTCATCGTCACTCTGAAACTTTCTTCCACTAATAGCATCCTTCATTGGCCCAAACAAATGGAAGTCTGAAGGTGCCAGATCCGGGCTGTATGGAGGGTGGGGTAACGCAGTCAAGCGCATTTTTGTGATGGCCTCTCTTGTTTGCAAACTGTTGTGTGGTCTTGCGTTATCGTGCAAAAGAAGGACGTCTTCCATTTTTCTCTCCGGTCGAACTCGTTTTATACGTCTCTGGAGTCTCTGTAGGGCAGCAATATATGCTTCCGAGTTGATTGTTTGTCCTTTCTTCATAATGTTCACCAGAATCACCCCTTTCATGTCCCAGAAGATGGTGGCCATAACCTTTCCTGCAGAGGGAGCCATTTTGAACTTTTTCTTGCGTGGGGAGTCTGCGTGATGCCACTCCATGGATTGGCGTTTTGTTTCAGGTTCAAAGTGGTGTACCCAAGTTTCACCCCAGTAACAATTCGTGAAAGGAAGTCATCCCCTTCTGTCTCGTATCGAACCAACGACTCGGAAGCAATTTCTTTTCTTTGGGCTTTGTGATCTTCAGTCAGGTAGCGAGGAACAAACCGTGAACACACTTTTGAGTATCCCAGTTGCTGAATTATTGTATCCACACTTCCTTCACTAATTCCTAGCTCCAGTGATAGCTCCTTGTATGTGACGCGCCGATTTGATCGAATGATGCTGTTAGCACGTTGCACAGTGTGAGATGTCATAGCCGATGCCGGGCGACCGCTGCGTGGCTCCTCATCGAGGCTCTCTCCCCCTCTCTCCGATGATCTCTCACGTTTTAGACCAGCGTCCAACTGTGCTTCGATCAACAACAGCATCTCCGTAAACGTTTTGTAGACGTTTGTGAATATTTCCAAATGTTTCCTTCTCTGCGGTTAAGAACTCGATAACAGCTCTCTGTTTACGACGCACATCACTGTCAGACGCCATTTTCGAAACTGCGTTAACCATCGGTTTTATACAAGGGCATTTAAAAGCGGTTTTATACAAGGAGGGAAGGTTCAAACTGGAAAAATCCCGTTATGTGAAGCGCAGAAAGTTCAAACTTACGACCCAAAAGACATTTCAGCCCCATGCCTATTATTTAGCCAAGTACATATTAGTGATGTATCGGATGTCAGATTTCCGACATCCGCGGATGCGGATGTTCATGCATAAATCTGTCAACTTCATAATATGATCGTTTAAATTCATACTTAATTTATTAATTGACTTTCAATTTTTGGTTAGTTATAAATATTAGATATTCGATAATACTGTATTAGATATTAAATAATAATATTTTGTAATTATAAATTTTTTACATACTCTTCTCTTTTTGGACGATATTTCGCCACACAACTGTGTGTTACTAGGATGCGAGACGGGGACCCAACTCGTCTTGCATCCCACCAACCACTTTCCCCAACCACCACCACCCTTTGGAAAGTAGTGTGCTTATGACATTATTATGTATTGTAGCATGAACAATTAATTATACAAATACACAACAGACATTGCCAGTTACACTAAAGATCAAATGAAGGCTGCACAAGTTTCACTATTTGAACTGAATGAAGGGCAAATTGTGCTTCAAAAATAGCAATTTAGTAAATAGTACACATCCGCATTCCGCGGATGCGGATGTTGAATTAGATGCGGATGTTGAATTGGATGCGGATGTGACATGCTGTGTGTGTGTGTGACTTATTAAAAAAATGAGTTTTGCCTCCGGTCGAATTGTTTATTCTGACGAAGTTCGAGCTTCTTGCCCCACCTTAGACCTACAGCTCAACGTGGAATCCGAACCACGACACACCAGAGTGGTCAGAAATTACAAAGTCCTCGGACTCACGATGAGCAGCCAAGCGTCTTAACTATTACTCTGCTACCCAAGGTACCCATCTATCCACCAACCAATTTTTGTATGGAAGGATAAAAAGATGGGTGAGCTGAGCGCCTTCTGTACTCGACGGGACTCTAATCCAGAGCCAGTGGATTCTTAGTCAATGATATATATATATATATATATATATATATATATATATATATATATATATATATATATATATATATATATATATATATGCAATATGTAAATGTCAGCACCCGTAGTTTAATGGGTAACGCCTTTTCCCTATAAGTGAAGACACCGAGATTGGTGGTTGGACTCCCGATGGTGCTGCCATTAATAATACAGGAGTTACCGCAATGGGGCACATTAGTTTGGCCTGAGCGCTGTACCAATTTCCGTCCTTCCTATTATTAATATGTAATTATTTCCCAAATAATAAATAAATATTTTTTTAGTTAAGCAAAATTACAGATCGAAATTGCCAGTTTCTGTTGATAATAATTGCCAGAAATTACTGTTAATAATTACACTTAAGAACTTAAATTACGTTTCTACCTTTCCTTTCAAAGTAATTTAAGAGACAAGTACTTCGATGTGGTCATTAGACCCTTCTTTGATCCATTTCTGTCTGGAGGAGAAGTTAAGAGCTTAACTAGCTTCTAAACTCTATTACAAATTCCTCTTTTCATTAAATCTTCAAAATGATTCGTTCATGTAAGGTCACCTTTACCCTGTAATTATCCACGAATTATGAAAAAAAATGGATAATTACAGTGACACAGTATATATTCTGTAAGTTTATGGTTTTAGACGACTTGATTTGAGAAACTGTAAATATAAATATACAGGGTGTCCGAGAAAGGTCTGAAATAAAGTAAAAATTCATATTGCTTAAACAAATTGGTTTAAGCGTAAACGCGTTGCAATTTCCATTAGTAGCCAGACTCATCATGTTTATGTTAATTATATATTTAAGTTGGATTAATTACTAAATAATTATTAACAACGTGTTTAAGATCTTATTTGCTCCATCTTTAAAAATTGAAGTACTGTTTAGTACTTCGGGCGAGGCTAATTATTGAATGCTTGCTAATTTACATTAAATGAAACTGCCTTCAATATTTATTTCGTATCTTTATGTTAATTTAACTTAAATAATTTAAAATTATTATTACCGTATTTCCCGGCGTATAACACGCACTTTTTTTCCCCCGAAAATACTCCAAAAATCACCCTGCGTGTTATACGGCGATAGTACACATTTTTTGGTAGGGGAGGGATGGTCGTATTATACAGTAGTTTGGCTGTATATCGTCTCGTGGAACATTTTTTGCACTATACACTGAACAATTACCTTTAGGAAAAAAACATTCCTGTTATTCAGTATTTACTCTTAACATTATAAATGCAAATTAAAAGAAAAAGGAAATTTTTATTATTGAACCTAAATATAAAAATAATAAATGGAAACAAACTGCCATATGGTTTATTCATCATCACTGCTGCTATCCTCATGATCCTCAGCGCTGTCTTCGAAACCCGAAACTTCTTCATCACTGCTGCTGCTCCGTGTTGGAACTCTCACTGTCTTTGTATAATAAGTCATCCTCGGTACCATCCAGGGCATTACTTATGCCACATTTCTTAAAAGATTTTCTCTTTTCTAACTGCATCCCATGATGTCTTGACCCACTGACACACCTGTGAAATAGTGGGCCGCTTAATCCGTCATGTAGGTGTCAATTCGTGAGTTGGGGCAGCCATCCATTTATTCCATTCCTCACGCATGAAGTTTTGAATGGTTTGTTTATTGATACATCCAAAGGTTGCAATTGCGAAGTAAGGCCACCAGGAATTACCGCTATCTTTGTCTTATAATTTATAAACCTCCTCTTAATTGTATCAGTTATGTGGGCTCTGAACTGATCCAACACTAACAGGGATGGTTTCTTTAGCATCCCACCAGGACGTTTTGCCCACACTCTTTCTACTCAAACTTTCATGCCGTCCTCGTCCTTCCAACCTTTTGGATGGACATGAACATGGATACTATTTGGTATTTTTTTCTTTTGGAAGTGGTTTTTCTCTTAAAAATTAACATCGGTGGTAATTTTGTGCCATCAGCAGTACATGCTAAAACAGCAGTGTAATGCGATTTCTCATGGCCAGTTGTATTGATAGTTACTGTTTTCACTCCTTTTAAATCCACAGTTTTGTTTGATGGGACATCAAAAGTAAGGGGAACTTCGTCCATGTTTGCTATTTGTCCCAGTTCAATATTTGTTTCTTGCCTTGCATGGATAATAAACCTGTGAAACTCTATGATTTTCTGTTCATACTCATCTGGCATTCTCTGTGCCATTCTTGTTTTCACTCGCATTCTTAGCCCTTGCCTCTTCATAAATCTTTGGCACCATGATGATGATCCCATAAAATCACTGATTTCATTCTGTTGCAATTTTTCTTGCTTCCATAATAATCATTTTAGTTGATACTGCTATGCCCGAGTTTCTCTTGTCAATTATCCAGATTTTCAACTGTTCTTCTAACTGCGGCCACTTAACTACTCCCGTTCGAAAATTACGCTTCGTTCGTCCTAAGGTCTTCAGCTTCTCCTCTTGCTTCTGCCATTCTCGAATCGTACTTTCAATTGGCTGCGGCCCAAAATATCTTGTAGCAGCTCTATTCCCATGTTCTTTTGCATATTGTATAACCATCAGTTTGTAACTGGCAATATATGACGATCTCTTCTGATTGGATGCCATTGGGGTGGCAGTTGACTGGAAAGTTATGATGATCGCAGTTTTGAGCAAAGAGTGTTGCCCGGCCTGTTTTTGTACTCATTTCATCACTTACGATAGAGGGCGCGTCGGTCGCCGACTCGTTAAAATTGTACATGTTAAAATTAATTGCACATGTAAAATTAATTGTACATGCTAAAATTAACTCGTTAAAATTGTAAATGTGAAGCGAGGTAGGAGGTATATTTTTTCCTAAATTTTTATTTTCCTAAATTTTCTCTTCAAAATTAGGGTGCGCCTTATACGCCGGGAAATACGGTAATTATTAAAGTAAATAAATGAGTAAATCGTACGTCCACATAGATGTTAAAACTAAATAAAAACCCCTAATTAAAATAACATAATAGTTGTTATAGATAGGTTGTTAATATAAACAATTAATATAAAAGTATTATTATGTTTACATTTTTTTGTCTCGCCTCTGTTACATTGTTTCTGATATTTGAACAAAAGAACACACTCTCTCTTTGTTCCATGGCAATGGCTTCTGTATCTTATTTGTAATTCCCTTTAGGTAGTAATGGTCGTCACCTTTTAAGATATATCCATGTACCTTTCAACCTTTCAAAGGTTCCGTGCGACGATTCCTCATTTCACGAAGGTCAAGCTTGTCGCCTCTCTTCTCCCTTCCTGTATTGTATATATATTAAATATATTTATATTATATTTATCGTATTCTACCGAAGTCTGACGGCTACGTTGTGGCTAGTATCGTAGTTACACCGGTTCCCGTCGATGAGCGAAGTTAAGCGACATTGGGTCTGATAGTATTTGGATGGGAGGCCATTCTCTGCGTTCATATTATGTGGCGACGCGTGGTTCGGATCCCATGTGAGGTTGTAGGTCCCCCTCTGTAATATGACTTTAGATATTGCGAAGGAGGTTAAAGAACCCCGTATAATATAACGTATAACAAGGTCAAAGGATTATATATATATATATATATATATATATATATATAAAATTTAGTACCAATATTCATGATATTGCATAACTCGGAATCTAAAAATTCAGGACTGACAATTCTCAATGCTCGAAGAAACAGCGGACAAAATAGAGGATTTAATCGAATAACTCTTATGTGCATTTTTATTCTGAACATCATCCTTCGATTAAATCTTTTATTTTCTCCGCTATGTTTCTTCGAGCATTGAGAGTTGTCAGTCCTGAATTTTTAGATTCAGAGTTATGCAATATCATGAATATTGGTACTAAATTATGTTATCCTATTTCATTTTTAGATAACTGTCTTAAGAAAGCCAAGAATAGGTATTATAATAATGTAATTGTAAAGGAATTTCAGCGTAAAAATATCCTTAGCCTACCTTACCATGTTAATTTTCAATACCTTCCAACTGTACTTAAAGCAATTGGCATTAATGTAATCTTTAAGTATAATAATACTGTTAAATCACGCCTAATAAAGAATAGCCCGGATAATGTTGTTGGTTGTGTGTATTCGATCGGATGTACACAATGTAACTCAGTATACAGGGTGTCCGAGAATTATCTGTACAATTTTTGGCTGTTATTAAAAGTCAACCATGAAGTGTAGAAATTCCAGTTTGTCCCATTTTACAGAGAATCTCATTAAGTTTTTTCTGATACCACGTTTTGACAAGTTTTTTAGAAATGTACGCGGGTGACAGACATTGATGATTTAAAAGCAAGAATCACAGCTGCTATTGAGCGAATTGATGTGGATATGCTGCAGCGTACATGGCAACATTTGGAGTATCGATTGGATGTTTTGCGAATCACTAATGGTGCACATATCGAATGTTTGTAACAACGTTACTTTAATAAAAGAAACTTTTGAAAATACAGATTCTAAATAATCTTGTTTAAGAATTTTACGTGTGTTATCAAGAATTTTATTAAAAGATGAAATTGTACAGATAATGTTCGTACACACTGGAATTTCTAAAAAACTTGTCACAACCTGGTAAGAAAAAACATAATGAGATTCTCTGTGAAATGGGACAACACTGGAATTTCTACACTTCATGGTTGACTTTTAATAACAGCCAAACATTGTACAGATAATTCTCGGACACCCTGTATATATAGGCCAAACGGGTAAAACATTAGATATTAGGGTAAAACGGCATAAGTATGCTTGTAGAACAGCTGATACTTCCAATGCTTTATTTAACCATATGTATAGATGTAACCATAGCATCAAGTGGGATAGTTCTAAAGCGCTTGTTAAAAACAGATATAATAGAAAGAAATATTCTAGAATGTGTATTTATTCATTTTAAAAACAATTTCAATAACAGTGCGGGGACGTATGAAATTGACGATATCATGTTAAAATTTCTTTTGCCTCATTAACCCTTGTTAAGTATGTGCTAATTGTTTTGTTTTTCCTGTACGTTGTATATATTTATGGGCATCTCGCCTTTTATCTTCATTCCCTGACGAGGTGTAGCTTTGAATACACGAAAGGCCTTGGAATCGTTTTTCTTTTTCCTTGTGGGTTTGCAGCATTCATTCATTTCACGTGTTTTATTGTGAAATTCATCCTATATATATATAATCACTGTACACAGCAAGAAATGGGACATCTAGTAAGCATACAAAACGTTCATAAAATGTCAATAAAACGTTTACTGAACGTCCCATTTGTTGCTGGGTAGAAATCGGAAGTGTTTCTCCAGATCAAATCCATGCGACAAACCACAACTGAATTGGTTTCTAATTCCGTTTTCTGATTCTAATATTTTCTTTATATCTCCACTCTCCAAAAGCTTCTTTATCTTGCTTTCATGCAGGTAATATGTACGGCATACACTAACCTCTTTCTAGTCCGGCGACTTGGTAGTCCGGTACTTTTTAATTGTGACATAGCTCCCAATAATCCGGTAGTCCCCTCTGATAGTGCGATACCTCGTAATAAACAATTAAAGTATATCCACTGATAGTTTTTTTAGCTGTATGTGAGCAGGAGCCAGGAGGAAAGGCAAGAGAGCCCACCGCTGTTAAATATAAAACCCTCACGAATGAATGCAATGATGCCCAACCAATTTGGGTAGAACTGGGGAGGCAAAGACCGAAGCTCTTCCCAACCTTTTTAATTAAGCTGGCCTAATTGTTCTGAAACCGATGAATATCGGTACCAGTGTTGCCCTTTGTGAATTATTAACCTAACAGGTGTGTACCAGTGATGCATACCAGGTTGTAGGTCGGAGGGGGTGGGCACTAGGTACCCCGGAAAATTTACTAGTCCGGTATACTTCCAGAACCAATTATGCCGGACTAGAGAGAGAGAGAGAGGCTAGTGTCGTAACATTTTTTTTTACGCTTCTGTTCATCAATATCTCTCTTTAGAACTTCAATTTTTACATTTATTTAACTCGTATTTATATCGTCAGAAACGAAACCAATATCTAAAAACTGTAAAAAAAAACCACGCGAGTAGAAGTATAAACATTTATAGCAATTTTCATATAAACGCCAACATTTTCAGGTACATTTTTATCATATTTACTCCTTCGTATGTGTCAGTGTATATAGATGACCGTGAAAGAAACTCGCTTTCTCTAGACGTTTTCGTTAACGTGTGTCACATTTATCAGTACCCATCAATGCACATATATTTCTGTCATATATATAAAATTATATACCTTTTGGTAATTCAAGAGACACGTGTATATATATATTGTATATATAATTTTGATTGTATATTCCAGCTTTCAATATATTTCATGTTAGTTACAGGCGTTTCCTTGTCTCAGCGCAACTATGAGCGAAGAGTTTGAATACTCGTTCATAGATGGCGTTGCGAAGATGTCGCAAATTGACAAGGAGAGACGGGAAGAATGAGAGAAAGACTTCGTATATTTATTACATCTTAATATTATATCTCTGAAATAAATATGCCTTTTCGTAGATCATAAAAGAAGCTTTCCTCCTTCGAAGCAAAGCGACAGATTTATAAAAGAATATATTCGTTTATGAAAGAGGAACTTCGCCTATTATTAAAGTCTGAGAATTTGGTTGTTAGAAATATGGTACAGAAATTACGAGTAGATTAACAAAGGTGTATAGTTGGATCATCCATTTTTTTATATCTAGTTAAATAATGAATCAGGAGGGCCAGGAACTGGCACAGTGCGCAGGTTAACTTAGCGCTAACACCTGTATTAGTATTTTTATACGTAGGAAGAAGGGGCAGCAGCAGCAGCATCGGGATTCGAACTCTCTCCTTCAGTGTCTGTACTTCGCTTACGGAGAGGATGGTATTACCCACTGATCTATGGACGCTGGCCAATATCGAAATGGCACTCGTTTTATTTAAAATTACCAAAACGGTGGTGTCACATTAACACGTAACATTTAACAATGAAACTGTTAACATGTTAAACATAAAAGTCATCCTTTTAAAAAATGATGACGTAAATGCAGTAATTAAAAATGTTAAACGAATTAAAAGGTTTGAAAAAATTAAATTACTTTTTTATTAAATATTATTTAACATTAATTACACGAGAGAGTGCGAGACAGAAGGAGAAAAACCCCTCAAGTCAGTATGTCTATTTCTTCAGTGACAACTGCTGATTTGATGATTGAGTTTATTTTCGATTTAAGTGGAGGTCATTGACGTTCCATAAATAATTTCAATCCTAATTATTTCGGATGAATTATAGAAATATCATTCAAGTATGACTAATTTTAAAAGCAAATGCTAAGACCTTATTTTTGCAGGTAATCGACCTTATTTTTGCAGGTAATTGACCTTATTTTGCAGGCAATCAACCTTATTTCGGGTTATTTCCATTTTAATGGAAAATGGAAGTGATCACCAAAGCGGGTATCACTAATAAAATGGACAGATCTACTTGAGAGTTTTTTTTCCTTTATTCCTGCAACTTCTCCACCTTCGTGAAAACTGTAGTTTATTCAATGTTAATGAATGTTTTATGTTTATTAACGTAGTTCAGTATCTTTGTTAACTGGGTACTAGTCTTCTTCTACCGCTCTTAAGTTTTTACTCGTATACCTTCTTGTCTTCATCATTATATAGGATCCAACTGATAAGAATCTCAGTAGCGAGGCCGAAATGTTTCGACTTTCTTAATTTTCAGAGTTTGGGTCTTATACAAAGAAGAAAAATATAAGAAAACTCAAACCTTTTCTTAACACTAATTCTCGTTTCAAATCAAAGTAGAACCAACTGAGAGTGATCAATTTCCGGTCGAAATCCCACGGAAACATTTGTAAGGAGAACTCCAGTCTGACGTGTTAATTCAGGAAGAAAAGATTTGTGAGAACATTCCCCTTCTCATTCGAAATCGACTAAAAAATATTTTTGTTCTTACTCCACATTTTCCCCTCACCCCCTCACCCCCTCACATCCCACCCCGACTGCCAAAAAAAAAGGATCATGGATTTTTTTTTTAAACCTTCCAGGCCCGATTAATTTTTAGAACTAAAATTAATTCTGTAAATATATTTTCAACCCCCTCTCTTCCCCCCCCCGAAGAAGGTCTATATAAGAAATGTAATTTAAGATTTCATCCCTATTTTTCCACTGTGTTAGAGCCTTATTATCCAGATTAAGGCCTTTCGCTTGAATATTGAAACCGTTAATCAAATATTTCGTTTGAAAAACTGATTCTGTTCACGTTTTTCGTTCAACTTAACCATTTTCTTTCTGTGAAATCGTCCGGAGGCTAAAATTCAATTTCCATTATTAATTCTACTTTCCTTTAGTTTCGCTTTATTTCACCTCTTATCTTCGCTTTACTTCACCTTTATCGTTCTCCTTTCTTTGCCCAGAGTACAATTAGGAATCTTCGCACGGAATACCTGAAAGGTTGAAATGTATACAGGGTGGAAGAGAAGTCTTTAAGTATTTTATACATACAAATAATTTGTTAATAAATAAATTCCAATGATATCACTGCAGTGTGTGCGATACTTTTCAAAGTAACTATACAAGGCCAGGAATAACCTTAGGCTAGAACAGGAAGGCCCTAGGCCCGAGCTCCAGTCAGCGCCATGTCAGTAAAGATGGAATACAGCAATGAAGAAAAGTTGTATCTTGTATCGTGGGTTATTTTTATAATAAATGTGAAGACAGTTTGCGTTTATTTCAAGAAAAATATAATAAACCAGGTGTGGCCAAATTTCCTGGACCCAAGAGCCACATTCGACGTTTTTCAGATGTACGAGAGCCGCAAAATATTTTAAAGAATTTAATTATTAAAAACATATACATATAGTTATACTCACATTATTAAATTGTTTAATTACTGCTTGTAGAAGGCTTAGTTTGGGTCTTCATTTTGGCTGTTAATGCTTTAAAGTCTGGCTGATGTGATGTTAAGGCGGTATGAAGAAGCTCAGTCAGGTGTTCGTTAGTGAGGGCAGCATGATGTGTTGACTTTACAAACTTCATTACCGAGAAGAGTGCTTCACAGCAATAAGTTGTCCCAAGAACTGAGATAAGTCTGAAACTGGTTTTCCTGAGGTGAGGTTACTTTTGTCTCTGGTACTTGCTTCCAAAACTCAACTGCAGATAAGCTTTTATGTATCAACTTTAAACCCACGTCCTCCTGTAGCTCCAAAAGTTCTGTTTGTATTGAAGCAGCTTCCGTAACAAAAGGTGTGGTAACAGGACAGCCATCGTTGCCGACATCAATCAGGAAAGGATTTACAAGAAATTCGAAGCATGGGTTTAGCTTCTTTAGTTCATCAAACCTGAACTGAAAATCATCAATTAGTCCTTCTAATTTACCTTTGTATTCCTCCAATTTACTATCTTTTATTTCAATATCAGGAAAAGTGTTTGCTCAGTTTTTCAGGTGGGGAAAGTGGTCAAATTTTTTTGTTACTAGATCTTTTTGGAAGAGCTTTATTTTATTCTGGAAACTGAAAACTCTGTGTAAGGTCAGAAATGACCTTATCCTTTCCCTGAAGTGTCAAATTTAGATTTTGAAGGTGTTGTATTACATCAGTAAAAAACATCAGATCCTGCACCCGTTCGTGATCTAGTTGTGGGTATGACTTTCCCTTTTCTTTCAAGAAATCAATGATAGGCTCCAACGGTGCAACAAACCTATTCAGGAGATTACTAGTTGATAACCACCTTACAATACAGTAGAATGAAAGGTCATCTGGATTGTCTTGAAGATCCATCGCCTCGATAAAATTTCTAAACGTTCGGTGCGTTTTTGCATTTGAACGAATGAAAGTCACAATTTCTAGAACACATTTCATAATACTGTCATACCTAAAGTACTTGCTTACCAAATGACCACGGTGAATGATATAGTGAATAAAGAGATACACAGGATACTTGGGATCGCGTGTCAAGAGCCCAACTAGGCCTACATTTTGTCCTACCATAGCTGGTGCTCCATCTGTTGCAACACTGACAAGTTTATTCAATGGTACTTGAGCTTTTGATAATGCCTCGTCAAGTGCGTTCTTTATGTCAACCCCTCTGGTGGTTTCTCTTAGGGTCATTAAGTTCAAGAGTTTTTCTTTCACATTTCCATCGCCAGTAACATAACGAACAAATATCGCCAGTTGAGGGTTATCTTTAATATCTGGAATTCATCGAGGGCCAAACTGAATGCAACAGAATTCTTCAAATCACTCTGCAACGAGCATGTAATTTCAGCACTGATCTGGGAAATACGTCTCTCTGTAGTGTGGCGGGAAATAGAAATACTTGCTATTTGTTCTCGAAGCTTTGTGTGATCTGGAGTGAGAATTGCAGTAACATCGGCAATATTCTTCACAAATTCTCCACTACTGTAGGGAAGTTGAGCACGAGCAATATTCCATGCCATAACAAAACTAGCTTCAGTAGTTAAGTCAGCTGTCTTACACAATGATGAAAGTACAGTTTGTTGGGCAACTAGGCTAGATTTCAACAATGTTAACTTAGTCTTCCGCAATTCTGATTTGGGAGGAAATTCCGTAATAAAATTTTTATGGTTAGTTTCATGATGACGCTTTAAGTTACTGGCTTTAAAGTGATTGAGTGCCACATGGCAGATAAGACACACAGGTTTCCCACCCTTAACAGTAAAGGCAAAGCTCTTTTCCCACTCCTGTTTAAAAACTCTATTTTCTTCTTCATATTTCCGTTTCTTACACTTTGTCTGCTCAGTTATTTTAATCAACTAAGGGGTTGTGTAACTTTCACTTGTATAGCTGAGAAAAATAGCCACTATTTGATCTAAAAAGCCAATTTTAAAACACTCGCTCGTTACTACACGCGGCCCGCAGGGTAGCTCGAGGGGTACTGGACACTGGTGAGTGGCGATTGGTGTTAATTACGTAATTATCCCTAGTGCCTGTCACGCAAAAGAAATTGTCGTACGCATGACGCATTTTATTGTCAATTCAATGAATTTTGTCATTTATGATAAATACAATAAAAACCAAAATTGTCTCGCGAGCCGCAGTTAACAACCTCGAGAGCCGCATGCGGCTCGCGAGCTGGGGTTTGGCCACCGTTGTAAATAAACCATCACCAAATGTAACCACTCTTCCCTACTGGAAGCTCATACAGGGAGCTTAGTAAAAGATCATCCAAGAAGCGGAAGGCCAGTAACGGTGACAGGAGACAACAACAAAGAAAAATGTCCTCGTTAATTTTAAAGTCGAGTCAACAACTTCAACGAGAAAAGTCGCACAGGAAATGGGTATTTCCAAATTTTTAGTTGCAAAAATATTGAAACACAGAGGTACCACAATTACAAACCCATTTACTATCAGCTCATATACGACGATGATTCTGATAGTCGGCTGCAGTTTGCTGAAACAATGAAACAAAAGTTCATCAGTGATCCAGATTTCTTTGGAAAGATCAATTTTCAGTTGAATGTGTCTTCAGTTTAACGAGTAAAGGAAACAAACACAACGTTCACTACTGGACAAAAAAAAAATCCCAAAATACAATTGGGTAAACCCGTTAAAAACGGCTACACTAACAGTTTGGGAATGCATTGGTTATTCAGGACTCGTTTCCTTAGACATATCGAGAGATACGATGGATGAAAAACGCTATTGCCAGGTATTGAGAAAGTTTTGCCACAGTTTACTAATGGCATTGGCAGGAATTGGCTTTATGAACATGATGGAGCGCCGCCACATTATTCTGCAGCTGCCCGTGAGATTCTGGATGCCAACCTTGAAGGAAGATGGTTTGGGCGGCGAGGACCCATCGAGTGGCCAGCCAGATCATTTGATTTAACCTTGTGATTTCTGGCTTTGGGCTTATTTGCGTCACAAACTCTACACTCCTAGTTTCATCTATCCAAATGTGAATGCCCTTCGCCGCAGAATAGATGTACTGAAAAGGGCCCCACTCGATATTTTCAGAAGAACAATGAAGAGTTTCAGAGAATGCACAAATGTATCATAGCGGATGGAGAACTCTCTGAAGATTAAATTACAATTTAACACAATATTTGTATGAATAAAATTCTTATAGACATTTGGTTTGATTTGTTTCACCATTTGAACACTTATCCGCATAATGTTGGCTGTTGTTTTCGAAATAGTTGTATTTATAAAATCCTTAAATTTTTTCTTCCACCCTGTATATTCTACCGTACGACGTAGTCTTTAAATTCTCTTCCGTATGAGTTCACAAATACGGTGTTTTACCGTGTTATATATATATATATATAAGCAAACAACCACAGGGAAAAGGAAACGGAAACACGAAGTCCGAGCGCTTTCGTGATATATTTTCTGTTTCTCCTTGAAGATGTGAATATATCACGAAAGCACTCGGACTTCGTGTTTCCTTTTCCTTTTCCCTGTGGTTGTTTGCTTATTAATTAGATCACGTGTTATTCTGTGATTTTAGTGTATATATATATATATATATATATATATATTCTAAACTAAATACAGGCATGTATACGGACGGTTTGTGATTGCGGATACTCGTGGTTTTTGGTCCAGTTTGTGTAGAGGAAGCCTAAGAGAGTACGAGTGTGTCTGTGATTGATACAAGTAAATTTGTGCTGCCTGAGCGAAAAAAATAAATTTGCGATGCATCTTGCTCCTGAAGAATCATACACCAGGAATGATAATAACTGGGAATGTCTGCAATACAAACGAATTGCAATATTGAATACGGATATGGCTGTTTTTTGGACTAGACTAACACGGAGTAATGTTGCTCTCAGGAGTGATGAACCACGTACGAGGTCCTCGTCAGTACTTTGACCCCTTATTTGTTTAGCAATGCTGCTACGAGCTGTTCGTACCTTAAAATGGGCGTAATGGTGCTCTATGTGAAAGCTACAGGGTGTTCGGAAAGTCACTGTGCACTTATATAATCGAGATCGTCCACTCACGCTTGATGACCTGAAAACTGCAATAACTGCGTACATAAGGTCCATTTCAAAAGAAGAACTGACAAAGGTGTTTCAAAATAAAATAAGACGGGTCCAGGCCTGTATTGCTGTTAAAGGACATCACTTTCAACACCTTTTATAAGTTCTGATGGTCCCATCCATAACCTCTATCATATATGCAATGTTATACTATTGTATGCTATTAAATAAATATAAGTGCACAGTGACTTTCCGAACACCCTGTATTTAATTCTTCATACTTCCCCTTGAACTGTGAATGCATCGCTGATTATATATATATATTTATTTTTTAGTTGGGGGGGGGGGTCTAGAGAGGAGGGGGAATTTAACATGCTGTACCGAGCACTGTATTTAATGAATATTAAATAAAAGGTGCACTTTGCTTTGAAAAGGGAAGGACTAAATTCGCTCCAAATATAAATTCTTTAAAGAGTATCCTTGACAAAAAGGTCCAAATATACTCCGAATATATAATACCTGAAGAGTACACAACCGAACGTACATGAAAGTGAAATGCAAGGTTCTCTCTTAATTTCCGGAAGTGTACGTTTTGCATTTTTGCCTTTACGTTCAAGGACTCCTACTGTCAAAGAGGGAACCACTGTTTACCCTCCTTTCTAAAATAGACAGAGCGGACAGTATTTAAAGTAGGACATATTCTATACCAGTATAGATGACAATGCGTAGCAAAACCTAGAAACCGAATCAATATAGCAGTCAGTTACCCCATCTACTGGTATAGGTGGATCCAGAAAGGGGGGCCTTAATTGAAGCAATGTAGACATATGCATTCAAACATTTTACCTAATTTCTTTTAACTAGGATGTATGAGGCCTCTAAATTAAGCCCCGTTGCTTCAGTTAAGCCCCCTGGCCCCCTTCCTCTGGATCCGCCAATGTGACCACTGGTATACTTCCTCAAGTTCAGCTCTACTACGAGTCGAAAAAAATATTCAGCTACACGTCTCATTGTAAAGAAAATATTGATAAAATTCTCTTAAACGATCTACAAAGTATTTAATATCAAAATGCATTCTTGTAAATTTTCCTTTAACCTTCGTTGTATTTATATTTCGTCGACAACGGAATTAATACTGAAATTTGTATTCATAAATATTCAACATAATTCAAAATTGTTTTCGAAATTATTTGTTGATGAATTAAATCAGCATTTTTAAATTTTGGTGAACTTCAAAAAGGTAAAGAAAAATAGGAATTTCAAGTATGTATTTGTTAAGAAAAGTGAATGTTTTTGAAGCGAAAAGCTGAAACTGAATTTATTCCAATTTGGATAAAGTTTCTTTCAAATGGAATAAATTATTGGGTTTCTGCTAATGGTGAGCGGGGATCAAAAAACTCGATTCGGGGTTCGATTTCGCAAAACAATCGAAACTCGACCAGAATCAGAGCGCATTAAATCAAGAATTTCGATTAGGTCTGTTCCGACTTAGTTTAAACTGTCTGGCAAGTATGATGGTTATTGGAATTTGGAACAGGGTGTGCGGAACATACTGTAGTAACTTAAAAGTTAGGCTTTACCTTCTCTACAACATAAACTGTAAACAAATTATCGCAATAAATGGAAATAAAATACGCAATGAATGATACTCTCTTCTTGACGTTCCGTGAGCTACTACTGCTACACCCCACGACTTACTGAAAATGACTGAGACTTACCGAGTTCTTTCTCATATGTGATTAAATGTGTTATACTTTCATTAAATAAATGGTTATTTTGTTCTTTCTTATATGTTGTGAATTAAATATGTTATACTTTTCATTAAAAAATAGTTTATTACCAATCTCGGCCCATTTTCTGTCTATCCTAGTTCAAGAGGAGTGAAACGATCAGTCTTTTTGAAGGTTCACAAGAAGTAGTTTGAGGGGTTTTATTGATGAAACAAAAAGGAATCGAGATTCGAAATTAAGTGACCGAATCGAATCGGAAATCGAATCGAAATGAAAATTCCCGAATCGCACATCCAATATGTGCTCTACCGCGAAACTGTGATCTACCATATTCCAATACGTGCTCTACCGTGAAACTAGCCTTATAAGGCTAACTAACGAAAATATCATGACTTAACCTAACCAATCGTTAGGTCAACTATACGCCCTTGACGATTGGTTAGGTTAAGTCGTGATATTTTCGTTAGTTAGCCTGGAATATGGTAGATCACAGTTTCGCGGAAGAGCACCAAATGTTTCGATGGGATGTCATACCCAGAAGTGACAAACGTTCGAGGAAATTCTCAAGTCTGTGGTGTCCCTCCAGAATACAGATACACTGGTTGCAGTCTCAAGGGCTTTGAGGTTCCGAAGGGTAGATATGTTTGAGGGCAAACGTTTTTCCTTAACGATGTCTGTATTTTGAATCCAGCTCGTTGGTGAGGAGAGGACAAAATAAAAGAGGAGAAGCATTCGAGCTACACGCATTTGGCGAATTAGAATACCCAAAGCATCGTTTGGAAAGTGAGACCAATATATAAAATACCGTACCTCTCAGTCACTATATGTACTGTTAGCTTTATAAAAAAGTTATTTACACAGTACCTAACTCACACTGTGTTGCTAAAGTTTAATTTTAGCAACATTGATTTCTCTGAGACGAGTGTTTAAATTAGTTATCAAACTTCCAACAGCCATTTATGACTTTAAATTTAATTTTGAACAAAATGTTTAGGAAACGGAGATATATATATACACACGAGGATATACGTTAGTCAGTGAAACCAGTAATTTCACGTAATGCTTAAAATCTTCAGGCATTTAGGTAATTCGATTTAGCGATTAATAACTTTGTGAAGGTTAGGTTAGGTTAGTAATGCGTATTACCTATATTTAAGGGTCACGGATATTACGCGAAATACCTGGAGATTTTAGGTTATATATATATAATATATATATATATATATATATATAATTTCTATAGTTATGTGAAAAGAAAAACAAAAACTCGCGCCATTATCGGGCCTTTAAGGAAAGGAAATAATGAACTAACCGACGATATTAAAGAAATAGCTGAAACATTGAGAGCCCAGTATGAATCGGTCTTCAGTACCCCAAAAAGTGACAAAGCGATACCTGACATAGATAGATTCTTTGAAGAGAAATTGCAAGGAGATTGTATAACAGATTTTGATTTCACCCCAGAAGATATAGCGAGAGCTACAGGACAAATGAAGTCAAGCTCAGTGGCAGGTCCGGACAAATGGAACGCATTATTGAATAGAAACTGTAAAAATGAAATAGCTACACCTTTATACTGGATATGGAGAAGATCCCTAGACACTGGGGAAATACCGAGTATCTTGAAAAGAGCGAACATTGTACCTATATAGTATATAAAGGAGGGGACAGATCTCAAGCAAAGAACTATAGACCGGTCTTTGACATCCCATCTTACCGAAGTATTTGAAAGAATAGTTAGAGAAATATGACTTCACTGAGACACTGGAAAGTCTCGACGAAAATCAGCACGGATTCCGATCAGAAAGATATTTCCTATCACAGCTTATAAAACACAATAACAATATCCAGACGCACTTGAAGGCAATGAAAACTACGATGTCATCATATACATGTGATCATGATGTAATAGCGCATAAAATAAAACGTATAGGAATAACAGGCAAAGTGGGGAAAATGGATCTACAACTTCCTCAGGAAACGTACACAGGTCGTTAAAATTCAAGATATATCATCATCAGAATCGGAAGTACGCAGCTCAGTACCACAAGGAACAGTATTGGCCACGCTCCTTTTCATTATCATACTAACGGATTTAGACCATGAAGTAAACAGCACTAGTATAGTAACATCCTTTGCAGACGACACAAAGATCAGCAGAAAAATCACCGATGTAAAAGGGGTGGAGGCCTTGCAGTGTGACACAGAATATGCAAATGGTCAGAAGAGAACAATATGACATTTAATACGAAGAAATTTCAGCTCTTGAGGTATGGTAGAAATGAGGAACTTAAACAGACAGCATACTATGCCTTAGAGAGACAGGAAATTTAGAGAAGCACGAAAGCGATAGATTTGGAGGTTATAATGACCGATGATGCGAAATTCGAGACACAATCAGAGAGCGATAAACAAAGCAAAAGAGTCGCGGTACAGGTACTAAGAACCTTTAAAAGAAGGGACAAAACAGTAATGATTCCCCCCCCCCCCTGCTGAAAACACTGATCATATCAAAACTTGAATACTGCTCAGTCTTGATGTCCCCATACAAGAAGGAAGAAATTAATAAACTAGAAGCTATTCAAAGATATTTCACAGCCAAGATCGCTGGCTGTAAAGAACTCAACTACTGGGGAAGACTAGTAAACTAAGTCTGTACTCCCTGTAAAGAAGAAGGGAGAGGTACACCATAATATGTACATAGAAAATGATCGAAAAACTGGTACCAAACCTCAAACTAAACCCAATTACCACCCAAACACTAGAAAATAGGAAAGGCAGAATGTGTATTGTTCCCAAACTAAACGCCCGACAAGGGACCTCCTCAACACTGAAAGAAAACAGCTTGGTTGTCATGGGGCCAAGACTTTTTAACCAGCTTCCAAAAGACCGGAAACATGGCAAGGGACAAAGTTGAAGTCTTCTAAAGAAGAACTGACTCAGGACGGTACCAGATAAGCTGGGTGTATCTGGCTATGTGCAGTGGAGAGCGCAAGAGAGCAACCCTCTCCTCCATCAAGCCAGGCCTAGAGGCGGGGCCACCAGCTTGACCTTCGTGTGAAAAGAGACCAACGCACGAAACTACTACGAGGAATATAAATATATAATTTAACAGTAATTATTTTGTTTATATTAGATTATTTTCCCCTTTTCGTAATTACGGCATATTTACCTGTGGCATATTTACCTATAATTACTTTTAAAACGCTCTTCTTTTTTTATCAAAATGTCATCCGAATAAGTAAAAAATAAGATTGAAGAAAAGATACGATGTTAATATCCGATTTTAATTGCAGTTTTAATCCAACACTAACTGGTTATAAGGATAGAGCTCATCCGATCCTAATCCGATTTTAGTTCGATTTAACTCCAATTTTTATCCACTTTAGATTCAATCCTAATCTCATATTTTTTTTTACGGTTCTCTTTCAATCTAGCACCTTCGCAGGTGTCTTCGCAGTAATAACATTGATTGAAGTTGTTGTCGAGCTTTTTTCATAACAGCAACAACATTTTGGGTTGTTGAATCTGCTTCGTATAATACCTATAAAGGTCATATAATGGAGGAGGACCTACAGTACAGCTTTACGTGGGGTCCAAACCACTACCCCACCGAGAAAGGTCGAGATAAGTACCTTAATCGCCGAAATATAATGTCTGAGACGAGTCTCTAACTAACTACAGATTAGCAGTTCGGCGATCTAACACCACTAATAGGATATCTACTTGCGTGCCGGGTGCTCTTCTGCAACAGTTAATATAAATATATATCTACAATTTATTGGTTAATTGATTAATTCACATTAAATTTCTTTAAATATTAATTAATAATTGACTTAATTACCAATGGTTTATTTTCTCTGAATATTTTCTTCAAATAAGAGTATAAAAACATATATATAATTTTTAATTTGTAAATTCTATAGAATTATTCTGTATAACTCCATTATATATATTATATATATATATATATATATATATGCAGGAAGATAAAGACCAAGGCTATTATATAAAACATTAATTTCACAACAGGATGGTTTCGAATCTCACTGGATTCATCATCAGTACATCTAAATCGAGAGTATAAATAAATAAATACCTAAAAACAAATTTAAATGAATCTATAAAACATGAAAGTCACAGACGGAACGGAACTCGTCGTGTGGCACAGGAGACAAAACTAGGTGCGTCTCTCCTAGGACTGGTCGACCTGTGTCTAATCCAGAATTTTTGTCTATACGTAATCATTTTGTTAATTGTGATCATCCATTTGGTATTAGTAATTCTTCTGTTTTGTCATCTTCCGTTAATGCTGTTGATTTGAGAATACTGAAGTTTATGTTCATCCAAACGACTGCATCCGTCCCTTAATGATTTGGATGCTTTCATTAAACTTAATATTGTTCAACCGAACCAACTTTTTACTTGTCTGCAGTGATTTTTTTTCCTCATCATTCATTCTACTACTTTTGATTTTTCTGAACATTTATCAACACGTCTTTTTTTTCTAAAAATATTAACTTTTCAACTATAATTTTTCATTTAAAAAACCCAAAAAGTTCCAAAGATATGTCTTTTTTTAAATATGTTCCGCGGTTTTTTACCTTTTCTACCGAAATATTCGCTCTTCTTTTCTCCTTCAATTAATCAACAGTCTCGTCTTTCCATTTCAAAGAAAAATTCTCGAAAGCTGAAGAAAAGATGAAAATTAAGGAGAAATTTTGAAGAAGCATCAATTAATGCTGAAAAGAAGAAAGAAAAGCGCTGGAGAGGAATTCCGATTGGATTATATCAACAAAATCGACGAAAGAAATGACTCAAAACTCCTCTGAAAGATGAGAGCAGTGCACAAAATGGAAGAGAACCAACATGAACCATTTCTTGTTGAAAAACAAAGTGCAATGGTTTAAATAAAAAAAACAAAAACCTTTTTTTTCAAATTTCATGTTTCTTATGATAATAAAAACCCACTCTAATAGACAAGAGTGTATTTCCACAATAGTTTCGATGCCCACTGGCATCCTCTTCGGGTGGATACATAAAAAATAAACTCTGTCTATTAGAGTGGGTTTTTATTATCATATTTTGACCTTCACGTAGAAAAAAAAAAAAGGTGTTTTGCATTCATGTTTCTTATAATCATTATAAATATTGATAAAAACAGTTTCCGAAAGAAACTTTTCAACTGACTGCATAATTATTATTATACAGTGTGTGTGTGTGTGTGTGTGTGTGTGTGTGTGTGTATGTGTGTGTGTGGAAAAAAAATACTCCCAAGATTCGAACCCAGAACTTCCTGAGTAGATTTCGCGAGCGCTATCATCACACGTTAGATAGAACGTCAAGTCGATTAAATGTCGTAATCCCGGTCCTTTTGTTCGACGAATGCGACAAAGTTCTCGCCATTGTTAGAGCTTTTAACAAGTTCTCTTCTGTGAAAGTACGGTTTACTGACGCAGTGGCATTCTGAAGTTCTACCTCAGTCACCTTTGAAAAATCTGGTGAATCGAGTATATATATATATATATATATATATATATATTATATACCTCGATTCACCAGATATATCATTTATATATATATATATATATATATATATATACACACACTCGATTCACCAGATATATCATTTATATATATATATATATATGTAATCCAAGGAAAACTAGTGTTACTCTCCTTCGTTTTACACTGGTTCACGTTGCAAAAAATTGCTGGTTGATGAGGTGTTGTTATCGGTCGTGTTTAATAAATAATGACAATTCTGAATCACAAAGTGATTTGATGATTGTCGAACACGTAATCATAACTGTGAATTTCATGTTGTTTTGTCATTCAGTTTCCTTTATTAAGTTTAAGAAAATACTACAGTACTTTATTGATACTGCAAACTGTCATTCCTACTAAACTGTCAAAACAGTTTGCATGTTTGTCATCCATTTACAGTTTACACTAAAGAAAATAACGATGTCCACTTGATATATTATATAAAAAAGAAATGACGTCCCATTGTGTATCTCGTGGGAAATATTTTTTTTAAGTTAAAGTGAAATAACAAGGTCATTATGACCATTTTCCTACCTTGTTAGGGTTCCGTGTGTCGGTTTTTCTTCACACGAAGGTCAAGCTGGTGGCCCCGCCACTAGTCCTGGCTTGGTAGAGGAGCGAGTTGCTCTCTTGCGCATATAACTGATTTAAAAATTATATTTACCTGACCGTCCTAAAAATTCTCATGAGTGCAACGTAGCGCTTGGGATTTTTTTTTTGATCAATGCGACAATTGCGACATACATTAATATGAATGCAATGAAGTGTATTCAAAAGTCCGATCTATACATATTAAATATGCAATCAGTATCAAAGGATGGATTAAAATCGGGTGTAATCGTTAATGTGAATCACCTGAAGATCAGGGACCCAGCCTTCTTTAGTTAGCCTCATAAGGCTAACTAACGAAAATATCACGACTTAACCTAACGAATCGTTAGGCCAACTGTACGCCCTTGACGATTGGCTAGGTTAAGTCGTGATATTTTCGTTAGTTAGCCTTATAAGGCTAACTAACGAAGGCTGGGGGGGCTCTGATCTTCAGGTGACCCATTAATTTTACTTCGGTTACAAATGAACGTTATATCTATTGGTTAAGAGAGAATAGAGCAATGAGATCACTGATTACCAATCACTTGGCCAATTGATGTCTTATAAATTTACATTATAGATAACTAAGGTATAAAAAAAGCAAACACTAAACATAATTAATAATTTAACATGAAAAGTAAAACGTTTTTAATGACCTTTTATGAAGAAACTAAAAAGCAAATATTAAAATTTCTTTTTAGATAAAATATATTTTTCATTTATCAAGGGTAACTAATTTATGTGCAGCCAGCTCTATTTAAAGTATGAATAAGGTTTTCAGGGTTTATATACTTGTTTACTTTAAAAATACTTCCTTATTTATTATATTTTTAGCTTTTAGTAAAGCAAAATACTAATTAGAGTTTGTTTATTATTGTAAAATATTTAATATGTACATATTAAAAGAACAAATATTGTAGTCCAAATTACGCTTTTTGATGATGAAGGAAAACGCTCTTTGAACGGTAATTTCGTAATAAGTGTGTTTATTTATTATTATTATTATTATTATTATTAATTATATATAGCTATGGAAACCGATGCAATGATTTAGTTTCATTCAATCACAAACTAACCAAAAATATAACATTTTTTTTATATTCGTATAGATATATTTGTATTTTATATTCGTATAGATGTGTATAGATCGTACTTTTTAATAAACTTGACTGCATTCATATTAATGTATGTAGCATTGATACCAAAAAAAAAATTTCTAAAGTCGAGTCAAATACTTCGCTTAATAAAGTACCATTGTGCTCGAAATATTAACTCAAAATCTTTTATATACCATTAGAAACATGGTAATGGTAAATCAATTCATACAACCCTGTGGATACTGTAAAAAAGGAACGGATGAATCAAAAACAATTCGCTGTGATCTTTGCCAGAACTTAGTTGAATTTCAATGCCTGAAATGGAGCGACGAAGAAATCTCTTATAACGGGCGCTAAACAAGTGAACGGAATAAAGTTCTTCTGCAAAAGCTGCATAATTGAAATTAACTCGTTTACAGTTTTTAAAGCAGAACGAGACTATGAGGAAAAGGAAAAAGCGGAGCTTATGAATAGTGAACAGAGAAAAGAAATAGAAGGAACGAAGATAGCACGAGAGGAAACTACAAAAAAACAAACAGGAAAAAAACGCAAAAGCAGAAATAATGGAAATAAAAGAAGCACCAACAGAGGAAACAGAGGCACAAAACCAAATCCAAAGTTTTCAAACAAAGGGCATTAGCAGCAATAGGAAAAAACAAATAGACAATAAAGAAACCATACTGAAACCACCAAAAACAAAGGCCCAAGTGAAAATGGGGAAGAAAATATATGTAAATACTATGTGAAAGGAATATGCAGATATAAGGGAGGAGAATGTATTTACGAACACCCTCCTGTATGCAACTACTACTACAATAATGGTCACTGCAAATTTGGTGGAAAATGCAAATACTACCATCCGGACATTTGCAAGACCTACGCGACATATGGAACCTCCCAGTACGGGAGAAAATGCTACTACCATTATCTCCCGACAAGTTCAAAGGACAAGTCTCAAATGACAACAGAAGGAATGTGAGGAAAAAATATGTACCCAAATAGCAAACAAAACACACACAGCACACAAAGTTTTTCAACATCTCGGACACAATACGGCTGCTAAGTCTTATACAGTACATGCAGCTGACACAGCTGGGAACCCTCGAGCCGGACCGCTACATGGCAAGAAGCTACCAGAAGAGGTAGACGGGAACGGATCCATCTCGGAGGACCACAAAGCTACAAAACACGCGGTATCAAAGGACAACGAACTTAAAATGCACAAAGAGCAATGCAAAACAAAGAACATAAGCATTGTCCTGGCAAATATTCAAGGAATAAAACCGAACAATTCACTAAACAAGGTTTCGTACCTGAAAGGTTTTATGGACGAAAGAAGGGCGGACATCGCATGCCTCACAGAAACACATCTTAAAGACTGCCAAAGAAACTGCGATAACTGCGAACACTGTATCGATAAGAAAGAATTGCATATCGATGGATTCAACTTGCTAAGAGCGGATAGAACAGCGAGACGTAAAGGTGGTTGTGCTATTTATATACATGAGACATATGACAGACGGTAATAAGTAAATCCAACAGTTTCGTGGAAACCCTTGCAGTGAAAATAAGAAACTAAACGTGGTACTGATAGTCAGTACTCTCCAAATGAAAAATTTTCGGATGCCATTGAGGATATCAGAACCCTAATAAAGTCCGTAAACTCTCCATCCCCTAATATAATACTCTGTGCGATTTTAATTTCCCATTTATAAAATACAAAAAGGTGGGTAGAAAAATATTATACAGCAAGATAAGGGGGGCACAAGAGAGGACCAGGAGCAAACAAAAATGCTGATGGCTCTCACAAACGAGTTTATGCTGACACAGGAGATAACGGAAAATACCAGGAAAAATAACTGCCTACATCTGGTATTCACAAATAACACGAACTTGATTGCGGATATAAAAATAACTCCAACTATTATCTCAGACCACAATATAATCGAGTTATCAACAAATATGGAGATAACTTTGAAAGACAATACACATACGGAAGGAAGAAGCAAATTTGAGGCTTTTAACTTAAACTCCAAGACCATAAATTGGGAAGAAATCAGATCACACATGGCCCAAATAGAGTGGAGAACAGTTTTAGAGAATAAAACAACTGAGGAAATGCTAACAACCATGGAAGAAAAGACGCTGAGAATTTTGGAAAAATATGCTCCGAAAAGCACAGCCAAAAGGAAAGAGGAACTGGCTAAAGAGGAAAAAGAAGAATATTCCGCAAAAGAGAGAGTAGCGACGAAGTTAGCTAATGTGGAGACAAGAGACAACAATGCCAGGAAAGTAATACAAGAAAAACTGGAGAGAATCGATTGAGAAATGCAAACTCTGATAAAGGGCCATACAGAGAGGGAAGAGGAAAAGGCGATAGAAGCAATAAAGGAAAATCCAAAATACTTCTACAGTTATGCGAAAAGGAAAACAAAAACGCGCGCTACTATCGGGCCCTTAAGGAAAGGAAATAATGAAAAACAGATGATCTGAAAGAAATATCTGAAACATTGAGAGCCCAGTATGAATCGGTATTCAGTACCCCAAAAAGTGACAAAGCGATACCTGACATAGATGCATTCTTCAAAGAGAAATTGCAAGGAGAATGTATAACAGACTTTGATTTTACCCCAGATGTAGCGAGAGCTATAGGACAAATTAAATCACATTCAGCTGCAGGTCCGGACAAATGGAACGCACTATTAATTAAAAACTGTAAAAATGAAATAGCTGCACCCTTATACTGGATATGGAGAAGATCCCTAGACACTGGGGAAATACCGAGTATCTTGAAAAGAGCAAACATCGTCCCTATATATAAAGGAGGGGATAGATCTCTAGCAAAGAACTATAGACCAGTGTCCTTGACATCCCACCTCACCAAAATTTTGAAAGAATAGTCAGAAAGAAAATCTATGACTTCTTAGAGACATTGGAAAGATTCAACGAAAATCAACGGATTCCGATCAGGAAGATCATGCCTATCACAGCTTATAGAGCATTATAACAATGTTCTAGATGCACTTAAAGGCAATGAAAACTATAATGTTATATACACAGATTTTGCTAAAGCTTTCGACAAATGCGATCATGGTATGAAACACTGGAATAACAGGCAAAGTGGGAAAATGGATCTACAACTTCCTCAGAAATCGACTACAGGTGATCAAAATTCAAGGTGGTATCATCATCAGAACCAGAAGTACGCAGCTCAGTACCACAAGGTACAGTGCTGGCCCCACTCCTGTTCACTATCATGCTAACAGACATAGACAGTGGAGTTAACAGCAACAGTATAGTAACATCATTTGCGGACGATACAAAGATCAGCAGAAAAATCAGCGATGCAAACGAAGTAGAGGACTTCCAGAGAGACACAAACAAAATATACAAATGGTCAGAAGACATGACATTTAACACCGAGAAATTTCAGCTCTTGAGATATGGTAGAAATGAGGAACTTATAAAGACTGCATATTATGACCCAGATAGACAAGAAATTCAGAGAAGCACGAAAGCGGTTGACTTGGTGGTAATAATGACCGATGATGCCAAATTCGAGACACAAAATCAGATAGCAATAAACAAAGCAAAAAGAGTCGCCGGACAGGTACTAAGAACATTCAAAAGGAGGGACAAGACAGTAGTGATTCCCCTGCTGAGAATACTGATCATACCAAAACTTGAATACTGCTCAGTTTTGACGTCCCCATATGAAAAGGAAGAAACTAATAAACTAGAAGAAACGCAAAGGCATTTCACAGCCAAGATTGATGGCTGCAAAGAACGACTACTGGGGAAGACTACGTAAACTAAATCTGTACTCCCTGGAAAGAAAAAGAGAGGTATACCATAATCTACATATGGAAAATTATCGAAAAACTGGTACCAAACCTCAAACTAAACCCAATTACCATCCAGACAACGCTGGAAAATAGGAAAGGCAGAATGTGTAGTGTTCCCAAATTAAAGGCCCGACAAGGGACCTCCTCAACTCTGAAGAAAAATAGCTTGGTTGTCAGGGGGCCAAGAATTTTCAACCAGCTTCCAAAGAACCTCAAACATTACAGGGGTCAAAGTTGAAGTCTTCAAGAGAAGACTAGATGCCTGGCTCAGAACAGCACCAGATGAGCCGGGTGTACCTGGCTATGTACGATGGAGAGTGCAAGAGAGCAATTCCTCCACCAAGCCAGGACTAGAGGCGGGGCCACCAGCTTGACCTTCGTGTGAAGAAAGACCGACGCACGGAACCCAAACAAGATTAACAAGGTATATAGACTACATCTAATGTATCATAACATCAATTTCATTCCAAAGAAAAATATTTCTTTGTTAATAACGTAACAATTATTAGTTTAAATGATTCTAAGTTAAATGAAATTACTCACTCAGCAAAGATAATGTTGTTAATCTTTTCTATTAACAATCACTATCAATAATTTCAAATAGGTGTATTTGTGCGACTGCATTTATAAGTATTATTTGCAATGAAATGAGGGTTAAGGTCAAATAAAGTGAATTATTTTTGTATAGTCCAGTGGTATTTAACCTGGGTGTAATTACCCCCCCAGGGGGAGGGTAATTCGGCCTTTTTCCGGGGAGTAACGAGCTGGCGCCACTGTCCAAACAAAAAAAAAACAGCCGAGTTATGGTTCAACTAAAATTTTTTTGTCTCCTAATTTTCTTTTTCTCATGTTTGCTATTTAAAAGGGGATTAGGGGAGGGGGGTGTAATTACGATTTTGTTGGCTAGCTCAAGGGATAACTGCGAAAAGGGTTAAATATCACTGGTGTTGTCGATGCTCTATTCATACGATTTTTCTGTCCAAAATCATCGATGGTTAACGAAATGAAATGAATGTTGCCCAAAGCATTTAGAGTTTGTTCAATCGCTTTTGCAAAACATTGTATTTTATCCATTTTTTTGCAGCTTCCAAAATTTTCGTAATAGCTTCAATTAATATCAGAATAAAAATTATATAAAAATGAAATTCAATTCGTGTTTTTATTTACGAATTCTTTTTTCTTTCCATACACTCAAAAATTCCATATTTAATTTAACTAACTTTACTACGACATTCCTAAAAAAAAAAAAATCTGTTAAAAATAATGACCCAGTTTTGTTAAAATTAAACTCTATAAATGATATTACTTCAAAATGAACTTGGTTTAGATTTAATCCATGTAAGATTATATTTATTTGGAATTGGTTTTGAATTGGTTTTAATTCCAAGTAAATTTACTATTATCTGTATTTAAGCTAAACCAATTTTATTTTCGAGTAACCTCTTTATTTAGTTCATTTGTAGCAAAATTGGGACTAGTACTTTTGAACATGACACTTTGTTAACCCAAAATCTAAACAATGTTTTGCTTAAATTAAACAGGGAGGTTTTATAGGTGTATTTGCTTGTACAGGGTGGCTCATAAGTCCCAATCGGTTATAATTTAAAGTTTATAATAAGTTTAGAAATAGATATATTTTGCACTTTGACTAATTAATAAATATCTCTACAAATATTCTTTCTTTAGTAATCGATTACGTCAGTGTAAGCTCCGCTAGATGGATTTTCGCTTTAATTATAACTGATTGGGACTCGTGGGCCACCATATATATATATTCAGAACTTAATTTAATAATAAAAACTAGACGTACACAAACAAGAGAGAGATTGAAGACTCGTGTTTTGGGAAGGTGAGCTGTGATAAACGACTGAAAATGCTCGGAAAAAAATTATTTTTGAAAGTTTTCAAAGCATCGAATTGGTGTGCTTTTATCATACCAAACTTTCTTCAATTTACACTCGTCTATTTGTTAATGCCAAGAAGCCGGAAACAGGAAATTGAAAGGTTTTAGTATTTTTGGTTCTTGGAACGAGAGGAGAATTTTCTTATCTGTGTCTGACGCAGATCTCCTCAGTGACAACAAATTTATTTCCAAACAAATTTTAAGAAAATCAAATAAAAAATAATTTTCACTCAAGTTGTTTATTTTACTAAATCGGGAATTCGTCAGGCTGAAATGTAGTTTCTTCGGAAAGCTGTACTTGAGTGTGTCTTTCATACTGGTGAAACGAAGAACTGTACTGGATATTTCGGTTGATGTACTGTACGTCTTTCTTCATCACGTCATGTCCTCAGGATTACATTTTCTCTTTTGGGGATTGGGTATGGTGGGTATATCAGTTGTAAAGGTATACAGTGTTTTGTTTTTTGATGAAAAGGCAGTAAAACAGTTCAAAGACGGTTAAGTTCTCCATTTTTAATGGAAATATTTGAAACAAATCTGTTAACACAGCAGAATGTCGGCGTTCTGTTGTTAGCATTGTTACCTGTCGTATCCATAAAATGAAAGCAAAAGCCCTTAAAATTAAAACTCGTCAAATCTTGCTAAAAACCCGTCAAAGAACAACCTTTGCAGTTCCGAATTGTATTGCAGACATTACTGAAAATAATGTATTAAGGTTTGACTGATTTATGAATCTATTGGAAATTCTATACTGAATTTATTTATCTTCTTATTTAATTTACTTTGTGGTGAATTTATGCAAAATTTATGACTCGCTGTATTTATGGGTATACTTAATATGGATTAACCCAAATATAGAAGTTTGGGTAATGAAATACTATAATGAACTACCAACATTTTCATTAAAAACGTACCATGTTAGAACAAATAAAGGGTGAGCGAAAAGTCCCTGTGCACCTGCAAGAAGTGTATTGAACCTGTACCTGCACTGTGTTGGAAGTGGACAGGTGTACAGGGACTTTTCGCTCACCTTGTACAATACCATGTAAGTTTGGACATTGTCTAAAGTTGACAACAGTTTGGACATTGTCTAAAGTTGACAACAGTTTGGACATTGTCTAAAGTTGACAACAGTTTGGACATTGTCTAAAGTTGACAACAGTTTGGACATTGTCTAAAGTTGACAACAGTTTGGACATTGTCTAAAGTTGACAACAGTTTAGACAATAGCCCTTAAACTTGCCCTCTAGAACACTTACGAGTATGTGGGTATTACCCACATACTCGTAAGTGTTCCTGTGAGCAAGTTATCGAGAAAAATTATCGACGTCAAAACAATTTATTATCCTTACCCACTGGGTAAGGCTAATAACAAATTGTTTTGAGGTCGATAATTTTTGTCGTAATAACTGGCAAAATAGTGTCAGAGAGAGAGCAGTAAAACAAGTATTTCTTGGTTGGGTAAGATGGTTTACGTTCTCAGAGTACTTCACCATTTCTCTATCTCTCTCTCTCTAGTTTGTGATCTCTTTTCATACGTTTAATTGTCTCTCCATTCCTCTCTTCGTTAGAGAGAGAACCAATAACTAAGGCAATCAATTTCGGAAATCTTCCACCTCCATTTATTGGCGCGATTCCAGTAATTAATTTGAAATTCGTATCACAGTCAGTTTGGCGCAGAAAGAGGGTAGATAACTCTAGCTCATATTTCGACTTCTCTTGCAAATAATTAATGGAACTCAAAATTGAAGCTGGGATATTTTACATTACAATAAACTTCCATGTTCTACTTACAATTTTCATAATTTTAATTCCAGTAAAATTTCTTACAGAATGGAAATATAAATTATAATGAAATTGTAAAAAAAAAAATTATAGGACAACAAAATTATAAATTATAAAAAAAAATTATATCAAATAATTATCACAAATTTGGAGTGAAGTTAATAAAAAAAAAATTATTACATTTTTTAAATAAAATTTAATATACATATTTATGTAGGTTTGCTGGGGAGCGGGGGGGGGGGGGCCGGAGGAGGATCAGTTGAAATAGTATTCGCTTACGAAATTAGATTAGATTAGAAATGGACGCAAAAATTGAATCTGAATTTACAAATTTTAAAATAATTTTTCGTACTATATGTAAATCGAAAATTTAAAGCGGCAAAAATTATCCTGAAATTCCCAGAATATGACGTGTTTCTGCATTTAATATCTTCATTTTCATTTTCAGTGTGAAATGACAAAACAAAAATAACAGATTTATCCTAACTCGTTTCAGAATAAAAAAAAAGAAGATCTAAAGGGAAATTAAATCAAATTATGCTTAAGAGAAAAATTTAAAATTATATAACTACGCTCGTAAAAGTTAAAAATTACATACTATATATATAGCGTGTGTGTGTATATATATATATGTATGTGTATATATATATATATATATATATATATATATATATATATATATACAGTAGAGTCCCGATTATCCGACGTAAACGGGACCGACAGTTAGTCGACTAAACGAAAACGTCGGATAATCCGGAAATAGCGAGTGCCAGATGAAAGGAACGCAAATTAAACAGAATTTCTGAATAATTTTAAAATTAAGGTTTATTTATAAAAAATGTTAAAATACATTATGCGACTGCATAAAGGAATAAATCTCATTACACAAATTTATTGCTTTTATATACAGTATTTAAAAGAAAAAAATTTCATCTTTATTAAGGTACCCATTTATAAATTAAGACAATGCAAAGGAAAAAACTTTAAGGCAAACTTTTAAAGAAATGCGTGATGGAAGGTTGTTTTGCACTTTTAGTTCTCTTCCTGATAGCGAGGTCGCGCCACCGTCTTAATAACATGTCAGTAGCAGTCGCTTCCTCTTGTTATTCTACGTAAGCGAGTGCTACTTCTAGGTCCTTGACTCCTTCACTATGATTTATTTTCTCTGTTTCATCTCGTTCCACCTCAAGCCGAAGTATCATTTTCTCCATCGTCTTCATTCTCCTTTAAATTCACTATAACAATTATGTCATGGTCTGTCAGCTCTTGTTGTTCGTCTTTCTGCATCCATTCCCGTATGTCATCACCATCTGCATTCTCACAGCCTGGAATTTCTTGGAACAAAGGTAGCAGGTTATCACCTTCTTCCTGAACTATTTCTTGTTTATTTTCATCTTTGGAAAGTAACTTTTTCCATGATCTTGCCAAGGTTTGTGGTTCAATCTCATCCCATGATTGTGCTATCCAATAAATAACATCATGGCCTAAACTATTAGAGGTACAGTAAAACTAAACATACCTTACAAAAGGGAATTTAATCCTGCATTTAATGAGAAACAATTAAAACTTGGTGTTCCCACCATTGGCTTCCAAGACAGCCCGAATTCGCTTTGGGTAGCTTGCCGAAAGTGACGTGAATAGATCTTGATCGTTACGCAAATTTGCTAAAACAGTTTCAATGTGTTGCGTCATTGTATCCTTCGAAAATCGATTTGCTGCAGGTTCTTCAAACGAGAGACATTCAACCTTGTCCTTTATAACTGATCCAATGTGTTCACAGACGTTCAGGTCAGGAGAATTTCCTGGCCATTCTTCATTTCCAAAGAAATCGATCTCATGGTTCCGCAACAACTGTTGAGTGGATAATGCCTTAAAGCAGGGGGCCTTATCGTGCAGAAGTGTGACCTGATCGACATTCATAACATTGTTTGGGTTTCTTAGAAAAGGAATGACATGCTGGGATAGAATAATATCACGAAAATACTGTCCATCCCAACTCTGACCATTTGGCTTCAGCACCCACATGAGCTTCTTTGCAGTGAACAAAACAAACACACCAACACAGTCTGGACTTTTTAATAATTAATTCGCGATAATGTTCATTGTCATCGATTTCATCTGGTGTTGTGGCCCACACTCGATCATTTTGGTAGTTAGGCCGACGTGTTACGTAAACAAAAAATTCATCGGAGACAGCTAAATGCATGAAATCATCCACATCCCAATCTTCAAGATAATGGGCAAACCACATTCTGTCATCGATGTTAAGTTCAGTTTTGCTTGGCTTTGGAAGTTCATGCCAAGGCTTTAAAAGTTTAAACCTTGCCTATGACGGTACAGTCGAATGATCTCACCACTAACGATCTTTCCTCTCAACACTTCGATCTCTCTAGAAAGTTTAGCACAGCTGTATTTCTGCTTACGCGTACCGCTTTCAATGATGTCCTTTGTTTCCTGAGAGAGTGGCAAATTTGGGCGCCCAGATTTGGTTGTATCCATTTCACATTCATCCAAAGTTTTATTCTAATTTCTTTTGACGAAGTCCTCACTTCTTCGCAACTTTTTTGCAGCCCATGAACGTGTTATAAAGGTGGCTCCAACATCACGAGCTTCCCGAAATGTTATTGCTCGTATGCGATCTATCACACGTTGCCTCTCCGAATCACCAATTAATTGAGAAGCCATAATATTATCACTTTATCAGCTAGAGTAATTTTAATACCTGCAATAAATAAAGAATTTTATATATTTTTATAATCACTAAAAACTATTTCGATATGTAAACAAACATGTAAGCTGCAAATGGAGGGCTAAGGTTTTTTGGAACCCCTTGTGATATATATATATATGTAGGTAGGTAGGTAGGTAGGTGTGTGTGTGTATATATATATATATATATATATATATATATATATATATATATATATATATATATATGTATGCCACACACCTTCACACATGCCGAATATGCAGATATGGTGTATGTCTACGGTTTTTGCGATGGAAGTGCAACAGTTGCTGTTGCAGAATACCGTCGACGGTTTCCGAACCGCAGAATTCCGGATCGAAGAGTGTTTACCAGGGTTTTCAACACATTGCGTGAGATTGGTACACTTCCCAGCGCTCATGTTTCATCTGAACGTGAAGGTCAACAAGATGTGGATAAAGTGGAAAACACACTTCATCAGTTGGTAGAGCGTAGTCCTATTTCTGGCTCACGAAGAATTTCTACACGTCTCGGTGTACCACACACAAGAGTATGGCGAACATTACGTGAGGAAGGCTTGCATCCATATCGTGTACAACACCTTCAACCAGGAGACGCTGCCATGCGACTGGAATTTTGTCATTGGGTAAATGCTAATCGCCGATTGCTTCGATTAATACTGTTCACCGATGAAGCTACTTTCACCCGTAACGGTATCAACAACACTCGTAACTCTCATCGGTGGTCAGACGAAAATCCAAATGCCACTGTGGAAACGAAACAAATTTTCAACATCGCTTTTCTGCCAAAGTGTGGTGCGGTATCATCGATGATCAGCTGATTGGCCCTGTTACTTTAGAGAATCGTCTTACAGGACAAAGTTACCTAGAATTTCTGCAAACTGAATTGCCAGGACTATTGGAGGATGTTCCTTTGGCTACACGCGCTGGTATGTACTTTCAGCATGACGGAGCTCCTCCACATTCTACCCGTCTGGTGATGCAATACCTAAATCAAAGTTTCCCTGGTCGATGGATCGGCCGCGGTGATCCCATTCAATGGCCACCAAGATCTCCAGACCTCTCTCCGTTAGATTATTGTTTGTGGGGGTGGATGAAAAGTCAAGTTTACAAAAGAAAGGTGGATACACGAGACGAATTGCTCGCGCGCATTTTGGATGCTGCTGCCCGCATAAAGGAACGTCAAGATCAACTTAGACGAACAACACACGATCTTCGCACACGAGTTGCAAAGTGCATTGAGATTTGAGGTTGACGGTGGGATTTTCAAAAACGTATTGTAAACTAACAAATTTGTCATTTCTGTATCTGATACCATTCAAAATGCCAATGTTTAAACATTAAATGGTAGAAACAGTAATTGGTTTCTCTTTCTTGATTACCATTAACAACCATTCAGAATTAGACACATGTTCATATGAACTTTTTTTTTCACAATGACCGATACTATCACCTCCCGAAGTATTGACCTTTCCTCTTGGAACTTTTGGTTTGCTTCCGCCCGAATTGTTCATTCTGACGAAGGTTAAGTTCTTCACTCCACCTTAGACCTACAGTTTAACGTGGAGTCCGAACCACGCCCACGGAGGGGGGTTATATATATGTGTGTGTGTGTGTTAACCTCCTCCGTGTGTGTGTGTGTGCGCGCGCGCGCAGGTGTGTGTGTATCTCAGCCGGATGAATCCATCCCAGACTTAACACCATAAAAGAAGTCTCTAATATATTCGCTATTCATTCTTTGGTGAGCAAAAAGCTTCACAAATATAAAGATAAAAAATATTTAGGTTGTAAAATGGTTTATTAAATTTTCGGTGCCTTTTCAGGGGCAGATTTTCAGTCTAAAATTTCGCAAACCGAAGAATTTTTACTAAATTTTATATGAAAATCAAATTTCATCTGTGCCCTTTTTTTGCCTTTATACCCTCGTCTGATACGTGCATGTAATATATATACTACAACTCAGAATGGTCCTCTGAGATACTTTTATGTTACACACAGACCGTGCATGGAACAAGGAACTCTTCTGGGAAATTAAATCCACTATAGTTCGAATAAGTAATGGTAAGTGATAAATACCGAAGTTTTTCTTTGTCATGATGGAAGCCCACCGTGGCTAAAAATACTGTACAATAGTTACCCCTTTTTCTTTTATGTATTCGATCCGACGTAAATGCAACAAGTTTCTTGCGTATATTGAGGTTCTAAATGTAGTTGTCTAGGTTAGCTTTGAATCCTAGACCGTGTTCCAAAGCTGGGTCCTATCTGTTTACCATATTTGCTTAGTAGATGGCTGGTGGGGGAAGCTATAATTTGGGGCCTCTTTGCTAATGACTCGTTGCCCACGTTGGGCGTTCATCATGAAAAAGAAAAACCTATAGTTGTCATTTATAATTACTTATTCGAACTATAGTGAATTTAATATCCCAGAAGTGTTCCTAGTTCCATGCACGGTCTGTGTATAACATACTGTATATATGAGGCGTCGCTAGTATGAGGGGCGAACTCGCCACATTGGCGATTTTGCAATTGTTCCACGAATGAATAATTCATCCCTCTCCCCCCCCACCATCACAGACAACTTAGTATAACCAAATAGCCCCCTCGTACACTCAAACTGCAGCTATTTTCAATGCGCGTATTTGCGCGGTGTCCCTTGTACACGATAGTCACAAAGCTTAAACGCGTCTATCTCAAAACTGGTTTGCTGAGTTCGCTCCTTGTACTCGCGACGCCTCATATACAGGGTATTTCACCACCGGTCTGCCATACTTTGCGGGGGGGGGGGGTGACATAGAGTAAAAGAGTTAATACAACATCGGTGCTATTTCCAACTGTTGCGGAGCTACGGACGTTTTAAGATGTGCAAACAACAAATCCCTACTTGTGTGTAATTCGATAGGTGGCAGCACTGGTGGTAGTTTCGGTTAACGAAGTTATCACTACTAACCACTACCACTGCCTAGCCCCGTTAGATTTCTTTTCATGGGCCTTATGAAAGAGATGGTCTACAAGACTAAACTACAAACGAGAGAGGAAGTCTTGCGGCGGATTATGGATGCTGCTGCTTACATACGAGAACACCCCAAAATGATTCAATGAGCAGTGGACTCTCGTTTGGAACGAGCAAGGCTGTACATTGAAAACCGAGGCGGACATTTTGAATATTTATAAGGTATCTCATAAAGTGTAGCAATAAATACATCACATTAATAATCTCGTCTATTTTTTTCTGTGCACCTTAAAACGTCCGTAGCTCCGCAACAGTTGGAAATAGCACCGATGTTGTATTAACTCTTTTACTCTATGTCACCCCCCCCCGCAAAGTATTTGCGGGGGGGGGGATTAATAATCTCGTCTATTTTTTTCTGTGCACCTTAAAACGTCCGTAGCTCCGCAACGGTTGGAAATAGCATCGATTTGTATTAAGTTTTTTTACTCGATATCATCCCCCCCCCCCCCAAATCACCCCTCAAAGTATGGCAGACCGATTGTGAAACACCATATGTATATATACAGTATATATTTCTTTATGAAAATGGAAAAAGAATTACACAGAATATTAGCTGTCTAACGAAGGCACATCTTCTCTGTCGAGATTTTATGGGTAAACTGCAATGGCGACCAGGAATGGAAATTACTTTGAGCTTTACTATTTAATAGTTCTGAAACTTTATACTCGTAGTAATGTCTCCCTGTACCCTCACTGTCAGAAGCTTTATGCGGATTTAAATTCTTAATGGATTTCCATTAGGAATATGCAGTAAAGATAAATTATTTAAATATTTCAGGCGAGACTAAAGAAAACAGATTGGCGAACTAAAATTTACAATTTTGGAAACCGTAACGAGAGAGGACGTAAGATTTTTCTAAAATCGTCAAAAGATGGATTTCCAATAAACTCGATTACTTTTGACTTAAAATATTATCTTATTTTCAGTGAGGTGAAATCTCTAACCTAAATAAATGGGTACCTGGGTAGCCTAGTGGTTAAGAAGCTGGGCTGCTGGTGGGACGTGGTTCGGATTCCACGTTAAACTGTAGGTCTAAGGTGGCGTAACAAATTTGTAAGGCCAATACGTAAGGCCAAATCAAAGCAATAAAATTTACTCGTGTTTGAGTAAACGTTATTGTACAGAGTGGTCCAAAAGTCACAGTCGGGTGAAATATTTATCTTATTTTTGCAATTTATGTTTGCAATTTACGTTTAAGGACTGTAAACTTCAAATATTAACAATGGAGTTAGTGTAGTTTACGTCCCCCTGACGCAAAAGGGGACCCAAACTACATTAGGTCAAAGTTGAGGAACGTAAACTACACTAGGATCTTTAGGAGACATTTTTTAAATGAATCCATCAAATAAAACGTTAAAAACTAACGAAAATATTACGACTTAACCTAACCAATCGTCAATTGGTACACGAAAGGCCTTGGAATCGTTTCTTTTTCCTTGTGGGTTTGCATCATCATTCATTTCACTTGTTTAATTGTGAAATTCATCATATATATATTATATATATATATATATATATATATATATATATATATAATGTGTGGTATGTGTGTATATATAATGTATAATATATTAATATATATAATATATATATATAATATATTATATATATAATATATATATATATCTATATATATATTATAATATATATATATATAAATAAATAAATAAATTGACGATTGGTTAGGTTAAGTCGTAAATTTTCGTTAGTTTTAACGTTTTATTTGATTAGGTATACGCCGACAAAGTTGGGGAACGTAAACTACACTAGGATAATGTAGGGAACGTAAACTACACTAAACACCACAGGTTGGGGGGGGACGTAAACTACATTTGCTCTTTAACAATTTCTGTACAGATTCCATCATTTGCATTCACAGGTTTAGACTCTATTCAATAAAGAAGAGAGAACATTTCGGCTTTTCATGATCTAACTTTCAAATGTAACAAACAATATACCCAAATTAAAAGGACTTCATTCAGAGGACGGGGGAAAGGGGGAGGGGGGAGTGTTTAACCTTTCCCTGTGGCCTAAAGGGACAAAAACTCTTCCAAGTCCTTATCTAATCAAGTGCTTATTCACGATAGTCGGAGGCCGTCGATGGATTTTAAAATGTTATTTCCGTCAAAACGGCAGAAAGTTGAAATTCGCATGATTTTAACAGAATTTGAGCCCCCCCCCAATCTCTTCTCTCTCTCTCTCTTCTCTCTCTCTCTCTCTCTCTTCTCTCTCTCTCTCTCTCTCTCTCTCTCTCTCTCTCTGTCTGTACAAGAATAATTAATATTTAGGATTGTTTAACCTTCTTCGTAAGACAGAGGTCATACGACGAAGGGGACCTACAGTTTTACGTGAGATCCCACCCATCTAGGGTCGGTACATCATCTGAGCGCAAAGAAAAGACTGTTACCTACCCAATTACTGCATAACCAAACTGAACATCGCTTAACCTCTCTGATCTAACTTAGAGGTGTAGCGACGTGGCTTCAGCGTAAGTAGCGGAAGTACATTCACCCAAAATGTGTAATTATACCAATTATTTACCACACACAAAATTCTCAAGAATTTTTCATTATGTAGCAATTAATTTACAAAACTGCATATAAGAGCCCCTCTTTAAATACTAATAATGCAACGTTTAACTTACCAGAGACTTAGGGGGGGGGGGGTTGTTAATCCTAAATTTGCTCGGGACAAGCGTAAAATTTGGAGACACCATTTTTAAGTACGATTTTATATTTAAATTTTTTTTACGAAACCTCTTACCCCCCTTACCCCCTTACCCCCCTTACTTCCCTGAAGGCATACATGTTTGTATTTTCTGTTTTTCTGCTAGATAATCGATATTTACTTCCAGATGTGCTTTGTAATATGTCCTTTATAGGGTTTTCAGAGTCGCAGAACACGAATACGCATTCGTAATAGAACTTTGAAAAATCATTATGACGGAAATCAAAGGTGGCGGTCAAAATCACAAATTTTTGGGCATTTGAAAGTGAAATGTGGATGGCAATACTACGAACATCCATTATACTATATTTAATTGGGGGTTTGCGACAACACTGAACAGAATTATGCAGTTGACAAGGTATTTGTGAGAACTAATACAGTTAAATCATGAACTTTCAACCCCATCTGAGACCACCAAGGACAATAAGGAGAGTGCTAAGTGCACAAAGACTGATTTCAAGATGATTTTCACACATTCTATATTTGTATAAAGATCATAGTATATTACCATACACGCATATTGTTCATTTCAGTAATGTCTACTGCATGGTTAAACTCACTGATTGTGACCTGAGCTTTACAGCTGATATTGCTGAGATAAAGCTTCAATTAGTGGCATACGTTGAGAGGGGCAATTTTCTGTAGTCCCTCCGTAGACGAAATATATCACTAGATCTAGTCTTTGGCAGTGCACAGAAAGAGCGGTATCTCGTGCATATCTGACTTCGAGATAAAGACGGTTCAGCTTCTGCGAATCATCCACATTTGATTCTTCGAGATAATTATCCACTTGCTCACTAGCCGTGAATGGCCCTCCTAGTCCTTTTAATTCCTCCAGGTCTCTATTTCTCTTGCGGTCTACAGCGACATTCGCAATCTCTTTAGTCTGTAATCCTTGCTTCTGTAATTGTTCTTGTCGTACGCTCCACTCTCTCATTATTTCCTGAATTTTTGCAGTTCCAATTTTCCTATAGTCCTTGAAATACCCTGTTGGTTGTTTTTGAATAAACGCAAAAGATTTAGCTTTGACCTGCGCTGCCGACGCCCACGCGAGTTGCTTGGCGCCTCTTCTGCCGAGTTCATAGTTGATGAACCCTACCCTACACTGCGCTCAGAGTCCACGTTGTGAATTGGTGCCTTGTCCAGTTTTTCACAGTCCATTTTTGAGAGAGCATGTTCCGCTGATTCGTCGAATTCTCCGAATCCAAAGATATCTCCCTTTTGTTTCTGAAATCCTTCAGCAAGCTTTGGCAATATCATGCCCAAAACCTTTGTGACTTCAGTACTCATTTGGAGAGCTGTAGCTTTGATAGCATTGCAAATATCATCGTCATATCGTGTTTGTTGGAATCTAACTCAAATGCCGGCGTATCCACTTCCAACAGTTTAGCCGGATCAGTAGAAACGAGGTCTTGGTATAACTGTTGAATGCTGGAATTAGCTTTGAATAATTTGTACTGGGCGATATCGTCAGTGAAAGGAACGGTTCCACTAAATGAAGTCCAATGAGAGCTCCAGCCGTGTACACAACTCTCAAGCAGTCCAGATCCAGGAAGCAGAGCTGGGCATTTGCGGCATATTTTGCGGTACTGCGGTACTTGCGGTACCACCGCACTACCACCCCGGGCCCCCATAACGCAGTACCGCAAAGGATCGCTGAAAGTACCGCAGTACCGCTACCGCATTCAAATTTCCGCGTACCGGTTTGGTACCGGTTTGGTAGTGCAGCAGTACCGCAGTACCGCAATATGCCGCAAGTGCCCAGCTCTGCCAGGAAGCATCGTACGATGCAGGCCAATTGGTTCATCACATGCTCAAATTTTCCGAGAAATGCTCCCACATCGTCAATGTGATACGAGGTTATGGCACATATCAATGTCAATCTGTTGAAACTTTCATCTTTTAGACTGACAGATTTGTTTCGCTTCGGCGCGATATGAGCGCGAAATCGTTGGCTTTGTTCCACGGTTTGTGGTCAAAGTCATGATTTATCAATCTGGTTATACAGTCCAGCGCTTGTTCGGTCACACTCGAGGGTGAAGTTGTGGCATTGACGAGAAAGCTGGAATATATTTTATCTCGCCCAATGGCATTTTCTATTTCGGTCCATTCGTGTCTGTGTTGTATGTGTGCGTTAATACATTCCTTAGTATATATCATAACATTATGGATGCTGTCATCCATGACAATTTGATGAAAAATGGGGATTTTGGCCGCCATATTAGATTTTCAAAATTCTGAGTACAGATTCGGGTTCTCCGACCCCGTAAACCCATATAAAGGACATATTACAAAGCAAATCTGGCAATAAATATGGATTACATGTATATAGCAGAAAAATACAATAATACACATATGTATACTTTCAGGTGGTATGTACATGGGGGTCAGAGGAGTCAAAAATCGTTTTTGACCAGAGTTTCACTATTGGTGGTCCATATTTTGAGGGGGTCCTCACTTAGGAATGCCAAAAAATTCAAAATAACGACCCCCCCTCCCTACCAGAGTTGCCAAATAATAATAATAATAATAATTGGCAATACTAATTCACCTCAATGTGACGAGAGACCGACGCACGGAACTTCTACAAAGTTACAAGGTGTGTATATATATATATATATTATATATATATATATATATATATATATATATATATACCTTGTAAAAGAATTAATAATCGAATCACTCAAACACCTTCGCACTAGGGCTGGGCATCCGGGATCCCGGAAGTAAAGTAGACAACTCATTTCCCGGAAAAACTGTCATCGATCCCGGGATTTCCCGGTATTCTACATATTTTCAGGGAAGACTTTTAAACACAGTTTTATTATGAGGTATATTTATTTCATACAAAAGCTTTTCACAATTGAAGTTTTCGTTCACCCTGTTTTTTAAACTTTGAAAACCGTTTTCGCTTGAGTATGGGGTGAAATAATATCCCTTAGGGATCCCGGATGCCCAGCCCTACTTCTCACATTATATGCACTTTTCCGCACTCCAAACTCCGCGTCTTGAGTCGCCCCTAAGTAGTTCTGGCATCCTGACGGTAGATGGCTGAATTCAACGAGTCCGTAAACCCAACAAAAGCTTTTTATATTTTTACAGCATTTCTTACTCACGTTTACTCGTGCAAAATAATTCAAAATACGGAGTTTTGCCAGTGTGACTCAACAAATTCCAAATGTTTTCGAAAATATTCATTTGATTTCGTCATCGCACCGGTATTTTTGACACAAAACTCTTATAAACAAATCATTAACAAAATGAATATGACAAATATAGCAAACTGTCTCGACAATACATTAGGACTGACAGTACGCAATATATAAATAAACGGTGTAATATTTTTTTAGATATTATAAAAGAAACGAAATGGCAAAGCGTTATGTAATTGACAGTTGTGTTTATAAATGTTTGATAATCATTAAATCGCTTTGTCGTTCAAAATTGCTGCATTATTTGTTCTAATTAAACGATTCACGATTAATTACGGTTCGTATGAGCCTATTAATTCTAGTTCGATTTAATTACGTTGTTTTTTTTAATCCTCTTCCCTATACACCCCCTATATAATATAACCTATAACCTATACGATAGTTTCGTATGTACGATTTCTTTAGTTTCTGAAACAACATTTCAAGCTCAGATGTTTTTAAAATGTCAAATGGGTATAAAATGAAAGTTAGGCACACATTTCCACGATTTCCATGACGCAATATACGTGTGTAACGTTTCCATGACAACTAATTTAGATGTTAATGTTGTCATTATGCTTCATATTCTATATTTACTTATTTCTGACGTGGACAAGATTTTTTATCCTAATATATATATATATATATATATACTTTGAGGTTCTTTTTTATTATGCAAGTAATTAACAAACAAGATCTTCCCCTTCCCAAGTGACATGTCTCGGTTGGCGGATTCTGTTGATCTCTAAAATTGATGAGCTTTGTTTCAATCCTTGACAGGACAGTTCTTTGGTGTCAACTGAATGTCCAGAATCGCTGAATAATAGACAAGGTGGTGACAGCTCTCTCTCTCTCTCGATAGATAGATAGATAGATAGATAGATAGATGTAGATACACACACACCACACACACACCACACACACATACATTTCCTACAAATCTATTTAGCTGTCTCTTTTGTTTGTGAACAAACAAAAAATTACAATTAGTTGAGTAGGCTCCTCATTAAATCCTCAATTTCCTAAATGTCCGATGCCATCATCGAGACAAAATTAATGTTTTTAAATTCCTCAAAAATGAACGAAGACAAAAGGAAGACTTTTGCTCTTTCCACTGAAAAAATTATTTACCAGAAGCAATAACTTTTCAAACGGGCGTATATAAAATGTGAAAGAGGATTAAGTTTCGCGTCTTATTCCACCTCTGACGATCCCTCAGGGGTAAAAGAAATAAAAAATGTGGGAGGGGAGGGGAGGGGGGAGGGGGAGTCGAATGGATCCTTTTTTTATAATCTCTTTTTAGCTTTAATATATACTCTTTTCAACCTTAATATATATATATATATATATATATATATATATATATATATATATTCAAGGATGGGAAACTGAATCGAACTGGAATCGATAAACTGATAAAAACCGGTGTTATTTTATGAACTGAAATCGAAAAAAAACTCTGACAACTAAAATCGAAATTCGAACTGAAATTGAAAAACAATCAAAAACTGAAATCTGAATTCGAATAGATTAAAAATAATAGTTTTGCGTTTCACTTTTGAGGAGAAATTCGATTGCAAAAAAATATAAATAACGTGAATTATTTTCCTTTTTTTTGCGACTTAACATTTGTATGGATTTAAAATATCCATTTATCCTTTAATTCGATGTAGAAAATAATGCAGCTGAAAGTGCTATTGACAATGGTTTTAAAAATGAAAGAAAAGGAATTAAGGAGGAAAATTTTTTATCCCATATCAAAATACTTTTCAATAATGACTGCGCTCCTTTCGTTGATCTAAGTTTAATCACTTGGTAAGGACGCCTTCAGTTTTTTCTGACCATTAAATTTTTCAGTTCGATAATAGCTATACTATCTATATCTACGTAAGTGAGTGAGATAATCTGTGAGGATGACCAAACTTCGACTCAAATGTTAATCCTTTGGAATGTTACTCTCGTCTCCTTGGTATTTCTCCAAATGTTTATCCTTTGGAATGTTCCTCTAATCTCCTTGTGTTTCCTCCACTCTCCTGAAAATAAACTGCAATCGAAATTTAAATTGAATCGAACCAAAAAATATAAAACTTCAATCGAAAAATAAACTCAAATCGAAAAAAAAATTAACTGAAATCGATATTTTTGCGAACTTAAACTTAAACTGAAATCGAAAAATGGACTTAAAAAATTATCAGTTTCCCATCCCTGATATATATATTTTTTAAATGTGTATGGATAACAAAGCTGGGCACTTGCGGTATTTTTTGCGGTACTGCGGTACTGCCGCACTACCAAACCGGTACCGCATAACGCAGTACCGCAAAGGATCGCTACCGCATTCAAATTTCCCGCGGTACTTTCCGCGGTACCGACCAACACGGTAGTACCGCAGTACCGCAGTACCGCAAAAAAAACCGCAAGTGCCCAGCTCTGCAAGTTATTACAGGAGTACAGTAAGACGAATGCTGCGTGTGTTGCATCAGCCTAACTCTAGACACGTTAAGTTTTCGTTCAGAACATGTTACGTTGCCATCCTATCACAACGCCTCAGTGCAGTGCTTGCTTTTGAGCCGGTTGCACGTGTTACATTTCTGTGACAAAGATCGATTTTTAGCCATTATGGCAGAAAGTTCAGGTGCGAAATCGCCGATATGCAATTTCTGAAAATATGTGCTATTACTTGTGTTGTTCTTGTGTGCAGTACCGCAGTACCGCAGTACCGCGGAACGCACCAGGGGGACCTGAAAAAGTACCGCAGTACCGCGTAACGCACTGGGCATGCTGAGGTACCGCAGTACCGCGTAACGCACCCCCAAATTTTGGTACCGCGCCCACCACTGATGGATAAACCCCCTCTTTTTCACTTATCTTTAACCCATATTTATATGCAAAAACTGTATTTTGTACTTTACTGCCCTTCAGTATAGATCTGGTTACAAAAAACTTGTTAGCCAGAGGTACCGAATTCACTGACTGACAAGGTTTGGGTTTCCATTTACAGTAAATGGTAATTATTGAATGTTTCACCAACACTGAACTTAATATCCAAAATACATTTTTGTAATGTATTTTAGAGTGTTCTGTTCAAATATGACCTTCATATCTTGCGCAAATGAACCGAAACAAAGTTATGAAACTGTTGGTGAAACATTCAATAATAACCCAATAAATTATAACCCAATAAATTATAACCCAATAAATTATAACCCAATAAATTATAACCCAATAAATTGTAACCCAATAAATTGTAACCCAATAAATTGTAACCCAATAAATTGTAACCCAATAAATTGTAACCCAATAAATTGTAACCCAATAAATTGTAACCCAATAAATTATATAACGCGTTTAATTGATCCGCTTTTTGTTAAATTCATTTTGTTATAACAAAGAACAATTATACTTTCAAAACAACAAAACAAATATAGTTAATCCCTTTTTATTTGGATTAAAGCAATGTTAAAATATAATAATTGCTTCAATTAGTAATACCTCAGCATTTCTGGTGAGTTTTCTTTTTGTTACATAGAACTTTATTGTTAAAGATGTATAAACACTAATGAATTATATTTCCCAACGACTATTTATGCATCCATATATTTTTATTTTATATGCAGGAAGGAGGGGGCAAGTGCAAAAAGATACGCATATATCCGTCGTCCGTTAGGGTTAATATCCGTTGTTTTAATTTAAAAAAGTGCGGTTCTTTATTTTATTCTAAATTTTACAAAGTTTTTACATGCAAATATCAAATTTTTCATCTAAAAATAATGATTTAATTCAATTCTAATGCGAAGCAAATTATAATTTCCAAATTTGTTAAATATAATTGGTGGCGTAATGGGTAAAATACTCTACGCTACGTGAAGAATTTTAGAAAGTAGTTCGACCCTGGTAGAAAAAATATAAAAAAAACCCTTTTTCTCAGTGTATAAAATGTGCTTAAGTGAATATAAAGTAATTAAGGATAGAAATTCTGATTAAAAATAAATTAGAAATTTTGATAATTCAAAAATTAAAATAATTTTTGTCTAATTTTAAAAAAAAATTTGTTTAAAACAAACATACGTTGATTTTGTTCGATCAACTAAAATATTTGTTTACTGTAAACAAATTATTGTAAAAGAAAATTCATATAACACGAAGCAAAAATTTGTGTCTAAAAATAATACAAAAATTGTGGTTAAACGCATTTATTTTTGTTTGACTCAGCAAAATATGTATCTGTGTGTGAACCTTCCTCGTCGTATTTTCTTTGGTAACTAGTACTCCTTCAGTCATGAGATTTATTTACAGCTGAAAAGTTAGAACCAACAGTTATTCAAAGTTGTTGTTCACCCTTGCGTAAAGTCGAGGGTGATCTCATGAAATGCGATCAATTTCGTGTACAGTAATTTACCTCTCTATCTATCTATCTAAGATAAATTCTCTTCATGCCTTTCAAAAATTACAAATTACATCCATACTTCTTTGAAATTGGTTACCTGACCACTACAAATTAATGAAGATGTTTTCTAGTTATTCTCATTGCGTTCACAACCTGTTCCCATTCATCTCCTTCAATGAGATACGTCCGTATCTGAAGTGATTTAGCTTTTCATTGGCAAACCCCCAAGGGGGTTATTTCCCAATGATTTATTTATCTGTAAAATTCTTTGCTATTCCAGTTGATTTAAGACTAAACTCGTCTTTCTTTATGAAAATGATTTATTCCTTTTGAGAATTCTTAAACCATTTTGCTGATAAATAATTATTTGAAACTTCTCGGTAATTATTTGAGTATAATCAAGCCGATTACGCGCTTATTCACCCTTTGACTAAACTGTCTATAGAGCGTTTAATTTTAAAATTCTTGTATAATTATTTGTTTTGTATACAAAAGACAATAGAATTTTACTCAATATCTATATGGAAGACGAATTGTTATGAAACATTCATTTTTCGCGAGAATAGAAAAGAATAGCTGAAAGGATAAGCTGAAGGCTTGATTCTGATGGCATAATAATTTGTAAGGCTTGAATATCTGAGGCTACTCTTAAACTATTAGTTTGACTGGATCCTAGGGTCTTTGTTGGTCTGAAACATTATAAAGCAAACAAAGGCACTCGGAGACAAATAAATTCTTACTCTGTACACAGACATGCAAACTTACAAGAAGTTACAGGGAAAAGAAGTACCTCAAAAGGCCTTGCGGCCCATACCGAGGAGGTACCAATGGCAACGGGTGCCAGGGAAAATTTCCTACACCCTCAAATAATGTGCAAGATTCGGGCTAACCTTTTCTTCCTCTGATCCACAGAGGAACTGTTCACAACTTCTGAAGGTAACCTGTTCCACGTGTCACAGATCTTATGGGTAAAGTAATTCCCACACACACTAGTCCTAAACCGTTTCAAATCCAACTTCCAACCATTGTTGCGAGTTGGGTTATCATTTAAACTAAACATGATTCTAAAATCGACATTGTTGAACCCGCGTAAGAACTTGAAAACCTCGATGAGTTGACCGCGCAGCCTCCGAGTTTCCAGCGAAAAAAAATTCAGGGCGCGTAAGCGTCGATTGTAGCCCATATGTCTAACGGAAGGGATTAACTTTGTGGCCTTCGCCTGCACTCGCTCCAGCCTCTCAATATCTTTCCTGAGGGTGGACGACCAGAACTGCACAACATACTCCAGGTGCGGCCGAACCAGAGAATTGTACAGGGAGAGCACACACTCCTTGTTCCGAAATCGAAATTGCCTCCTGATATAACCCAACCGCTTCTGGGCTTTCTTTTCCACCTCTACGCACTGTTTGGTAAACTTAAGGTCGCTGCTAATTAGCACACCCAAGTCCTTTTCCAAATCAGTCACCTCGATATTACTCCCCAACATCGAGTAGTCCGACTTGGGATTGGCGTAGCCAATGTGCATCACCTTGCATTTACCCAAGTTAAATGGCATTTGCCGTGTTTCGGACCACTCTCCTATCCTACGTAGGTCCGCACACAGTTGCTCGATCGCCTCGGGCGTCCCAACATTGGCCCCAAGCTTGGTGTCATCAGCGAATTTGGCGATCCTACTGACGATGCCACCGTCGATATCATTTATGTAAATGATAAACAACAGTGGCCCGAAAACGGAACCCTGAGGAACCCCGCTAGTGACCGAGGCCCAACTCGAGCTAGCCCCTTTAATTACAACCCTCTGCCGCCTATTCTTCAGCCAGTTTTCAATCCAGCTACCTACTTCCCCACCGATACCCAGCGCGCGGACCTGGCCATTAGCCGGCGGTGAGGTACCTTATCAAAGGCTTTCTGAAAGTAGAGATAAAGTGTATCAATCACCCTACTCTTATCGTACTCACTCCACATGACGTGGAAAAACTCGAGCAGGTTGGTGAGACACGACCTATGCCGTCTAAACCCATGTTGGCAGTCCCCAAGCAGCTTGTAGAAATCCAAATGGTCAACGATCCTACCGCTATTATCCCTCTAATAATTTACCTTCAACCGAAGTGAGACTAATGGGACGATAATTCCCTGGACTTTCGTGATCCACTTTCTTAAAGATAGGGGTCACATTGGCTTCCCTCCAGTCACCAGGCACCTGGCCCGTCTCCAACGATTTGTTGAAGACTGTAGCCAGGTGGGGAGCCACCTGGTCGCGCACTTCCCGCAACACTCTGGGGAGGAACTGGTCTGGCCCAGGAGCCTTAAACGCGCTCAGCTTGTCTATTCTATCAGCAACGACTGTCGCGGTACACCGAACACTATCCAGGCCAGCACCTTCGTGCCTGACGCCTCGCTCGGGGATGACGCGGGTGTCCTCCCTGGTGAACACTCCCGCAAAGTACTCATTAAGCACATTAGCGATGTCCGCGTCGGGGGGAGAGAGAGAGAGAGAGAGAGAGAGAGAGAGAGAGAGAGAGAGAGACTGAGAGAGAGAGAGAGAGAGAGAGAGAGACTGAGAGACTAAACTCGAATGACTTAAAAGTGGGATAATATCTATCTTGTGGAAATAATTGCTTTGCATAATGAAGAACGAAAGGAATTCAACCACAATTTTACTCAAACAACTTTTAGTAAATTGAGATTGGAGACAAATTTCCTTCCTTTTGAAGATCAGACAGTTTGCTCTCTGAACTTTTGAGCAGTCTCCTCTCGGCCCTTCCACCGCGATTCGAATTAAACCGAAGTCTAAAGGAAATTCTACATACGTGAGAAAATTCTCTTTCATACTTGGACCATAAATTGTAGTCCATTAGTTCAAATAATGTATGATTACAATATCGAGTCTTTTATACGTATCTATTATATCTATCTGTTTTAATATGAATCGCTTATATGTATCTATTATATGTTTTAATATGAATTTCATTTACGTATCTGTTATGTTTTAATACAAATCACTTATAAGAGATTCGTATTAAAACGCATATTATAGATGTATAATACGTATCTATCATACCCATCTATTTTAAAAGGAATCTTTTACGTATCTATTATATCATCTATTTACTGTATTTTAATATGTATCTCCTATACGTATTTGTTACATGGATCTTTTAATAGTAACTTGTTATAAGTATCTAGTATACTTATATCTACTCGTATCTATTTGTTTATGTATCGATCTTCTTATATATATATATATATATATATATATATATATATATATATATATATATATATATATATATATATATATATATATATATATTAAAGGACTGCTGAAAATTATAATCCTAAATAGATAATTTCTTTTCCTTTCTAAACAAAGGTCTAATTCCATATTTATATATACAGGGTGAGCCAAAATAGAGGCCTTATTCAGGTTCTTCAAAACCGATTGGGGCCTCTTTATCTTGGCCCACCCTGTACATTATCACGCCACCGGACGTCGTTCGAGCATTGCTGAGCATAACGCCTCACTCCTTTATGAATCTTTTAACATACAATCTCACTATACCCACAAACATTCGTAATTCATATTATTTGAGGACCCTGTTTTATCATGCAACTACGTAAAACATTTTTGCAGTGTATGTATGAGTGATGCTATACTGTGTGTCGGTCGCGATGTTATGAATATTGATGTGTATTGTTGAATGAATAGCGATCAATCATTCATTCCCGTGAAGTGCATAAAGTATAGGGATTTAAATATATTTTCTTAATTGTAATATACTATCATATATATAATATATATATATAATATATATATATATATATATATATACAGGGTGGGACAGAGGCGTACCGAAGGGGAGGGCGACAGGGGCGATCGCCCCCCTTGAGCTAATAAATTATTATTTTGATTATTTTGATTATTTTTACTTATTTAATTTACAAATTCAATAAAATATTTTACATATTTAATTTCATGCGCCAATCGAAAAATGTCAGCTAGCTTTCTAGCGATTTTGTGTTTCATGAGTATTACGTCATTTTTCATGGCACATGGCAACCGCAGTTTATCGATTTTTGTTTACATTCATTTAAATATTTAGTTTATGAACTTTCTAAATTTTGATAATTTTAAGTATTGATTAAAACTTTGTGTGTATGAATGTGTGTATGTGTGATCATGTGTGAAGGCCGCTTGGTCTCAAACGTGTGTAACTAATGAATGAAATGAAACATTAAGTATGTTATTTTTAAAATTTGGTGTTCAGTTTTTTACACATTTTAAGATTTAGTTTCAAAGTTTTCACTTAATTTACAATTTTTCACTGTATTTTACCCAGTGTCACAGGACTAAAGATAATGGACCTTTTATAAATTTTTTAAAAGAAAAAATGTCCAAACTGACAGGGGTTCTACAGAGCATGATGATCGAAGTACTGTTAATCCCAGTAAAATTGCTAGGTTACAACAGGATGAGAATGAAAGTGAAAAAATTTCGGCGCTAGCTCTTGCCTCCACAACTACTAAAAATCTAAAATGGCTTAGGATCCCGAAAACTCTTAATCCGCCCCTGAGAATAATTTTCTTTTATAAAGGTAACAGTCCAAGGAAATGCTTAATCTCGAAATTAGCACTTTTTTATTCTTATGTTAATACAAATATGAGCATCCTAATTGCGGTTTGCATTGAATATTATGTTATTAATCAGATTTTTATCATAATTTTTATATTTTTTATAATATAATTTTTATATTTTTATTCATACTGTGTCTTAGCAGTAGCTAGTTAATCATCTCTAAGTGAACGATAAGCTATCATGAACGTACATAAAAATTATTTCTCTATTTCAATTATACTTCTACGATTAACGCCAGGTTCGCCCCCCTACCTTGGCAAATTTCTGGGTACGCCCCTGAGGTGGGAGAAAATTCTTTAAGGATTTTACACATTACAACTATTTAATTAAACAACATTATACGGATAAGCGTTCAAATGATGAAATAAATCAAACAAAAAGTCTGTAAGATGTTTATTCCTACAAATATTTTGTTAAATTGTAATTTAATCTTGAAAGAGTTCTCCATCCGCTATGATACATTTGTGGATTCTCTCTGTGAAGCTCTTCATTGTTCTTCTGAACATATCGAGTGGAAGCCTTTTCAGTTGTTCATCTAATTTGCGGCGAAAGGCATTCACATTTAGATAGATGAAACCGGGAGTGTAGAGTTTGTGACGCAAATAAGCCCAAAGCCAGAAATCACATGGGCTTAAATCAAATGATCTTGCTTGGCCATTCGATGGGACCTCGCCTCCCAACCCATCTTCCTTCAAGGTTCGTATCCAGAATCTCACGTGGTAGAAAGAGTAATGTGGCGGCGCTTCATCATGTTCATAAAGCCAATTCCTGCCAATGCCATTAGTAAACTGTGGCAAAACTTTCTCTCTCAATACCTGGCAATACCGTTTTCCATCCATCGTATCTCTCGATATGTCGAGGGAAACGAGTCCTGAATAACCAATGCACGTCCAAACTGTTAACGTAGCCTTTTGAACGGATTTATCCAATTGTATTTTGGGATTTTTTTTGGCCCAGTAGTGAACGTTATGTTTGTTTCCTTTCCTCGTTAAACCGAAGACGCATTCATCTGAAAATTTGATCTTTCCAAAGAAATGGATCACTGTTGAACTTTTGTCTCATTGTTTCAGCAAACTGCAGCTGTCTATTAGAATCATCGTCGTATATGAGCTGAGAGTAAATGGGTTTGTAATCGCGGTACCCCTGTGATTTCAATATTTTTTTCTATTGTTCTGCCAGGCTCCCTGTTTCTAAAAGTATGAGCTTCCAGTATGGAAGAGTGGTTGCATTTCGTGGTGGTTTATTATATTTTTCTTGAAATAAACGCAAACTTTCTTCACAAATATTATAAGAAATAGCTCACGATACAAGATACACTTTACCTTCATTGCTGTATTCTCTCCTTACTGACATGGCAGTGACTGGGGCTAGGGCGTAGGGCTTTCCTGTTCTCGCCCTGGGTCATTCCTGGCCTGTATAGTTGCTTTGAAAAGTATTGCATACACTGCAGGAATATCATTGGAATTTATTTATTATAAACAAATCATTTGCATGAATAAAGTCCTTAAAGGCTTTTCTCCCAATATATATATATATATATATATATATAGTGTGTGTGTGTTATATATGAAACCTTGGTTTTGCTTCCGCCCTAATTATTCATTCTGACGAAGGTGAAGCAGCCCACATCTTAACGACTACGCTATCCAGGGTACCCATTTATCTACCAACCAATTACTTTTATTGTGTTGAAGGATGAACAGCTGGGTTTTGCTGCGCGCCGCCTGCCGTCACTGCGTCTGGATCCCGGGGCCGATGGATTCGTAGTCAGAGACGCTAACCACTACACCACCGAGGGCATTGGAGATATATATATATATATATATATATATATATATATGCATTGCACAAACCATTTTTCCTGTTTTCTGTTATTACTGATGTTTTTTTAATCCTATCCACTAAGAAAATCTGCTTACAGAGAAAATTAATATATAGTCTCGATAAATTACTGTTTGTATGTTGTAAAAACATGTAAAACATATAATTTAAAACAGACTTTATAAAATATATATAAAATTGTATATAAAATAGGCTTTCTTTTAATTAAACTTAGACCTATATAATTATATAACCAATAAGATAATTGTTAAATGTGATAAAAACAAAGAAAAATATCTAGGCCCAAGAGCGGTGTTTCTTAAACTATTTTTGTGATGTCGACCCCTTAACTATTTCCCATGTGACAATGGACAGTTGCTAAGAACTTAAGAAGTTAATACTTAATCCGTTCAGTGAAAGGGCGGTAGAGTGAGTCTGCCGAACTGGCAGGTTCGGAACCCACGTAAAATTGTAGGTCCCCTCCGCCACCACGGAGGACATACACAATACACGATTACGAACACAGTTAGGTAGACCAGCCATGAGTGGATCCTAGGGTCTTTGTTGGTCTGAAACATTATAACAACTTGCAGTTCTCATTCCCGTCCGAAGACTTGTGTACATTTTGGATAGCACGGAAAAGTGAGTATCCAGAACTGGTATCTGAAGCATTGAAATTTTTAATTGTTTGCCACCTCCTACTTATACGATTTCGGTTTCTGATCAATGGTTACAGTTAAAACAAAGCGAGGAAACTGACTGTCCATGTGTTACTCTCTGTCTAGACTATTCAATCGAATATAAGAAGATTGACAATTGCAAAACAGGCATAGGTATCTCGCTGGAAGACATAGACTAACGGTTTCATATGGAAATTAATTATGTTTAACAGAAAATAATTTCGACTGTAAGTCTGTAACATTACACGAGTTTTTCGCTAAAAAGAGAATTCTGTCTGATTTTGCATACTTTTGTCATTTTCGCCTGAAAAATAAACAATTTTCTACATAGGCTAATTTTTTTTTTTGCTAAGCACCTCCCGTGACTCTCGAGTTGAGAAACACTGCCCGTGATGATACAAAGGAAAACGAAGGACACCAAACAGCAACAGGCCGGCTGGTCCCTACGAGGCTGTCTGTTTATCTAATATAATGATATCTAATACAATATTTTCAACTCGTCATTTTAATAGTTGGTAGCAATCAGGGACAGGAAATTATGCCATATTCAAAATCAAGAGCATACCTTGATAGGCTATAATTAAGCTCTTATTAATAATGCAATTAAAATTGTCTGCAGGCGGGCTTAATTGTACATTGTGCTGAGCATACAATATGTAACAGTAATTACTGTACCTAACTTTTTACTATTAACAAACTGCCAGTTTGTTTTAGCAGTAGGAGATAATTAAAGTACAGGGTGTCTGAGAAACTTTCAAAATTAAGTATTATTATTATTGTTGTTGTTGTTGTTGTTGTTGTATATGGTTGTTTACATTAACAAACTCTTCAAATTTAGAACACTTTCACACGATGATTTTTCATTCATCGCTGCAGTGTGTATTCGACGCTCAAACTTCATTGGAGCATTAACAAGATGCTCTTGTGGAATGAATCTAAGAACCTCTGATTCTTTGACGGAGTTCTGCCAGATATCTGGGTTTGTCAAGATATACAAGTGTTTTAACATAACCCCCGTAGACAAAAGTTCAAAGCGGTTAAGTCGGGTGAGTGAGGTGGCCTACCCAGCGCTGAAACGCATCAATATGAACGGGATTCACTAAAAATTAACGTTTAGTGTGGTATGTCACGGGACTACACAAATTGTCCACATTTCTTTGACGATCGTAACGTGACTGGAGCAACCTATACTTAACATGTTACCGTACATACATTTTTTCTTCCCCAACTAAGGACTATTGGAATTGAAAAGTGTAATCTTCCAACAAGCTGGGGCAACTTCCACCATGCCGTTGCTGTTCGCAATTTTCTAGATGCAACCTTTCCTCGGCACTGGATAGGCCGTGGTGAACCGATAGCATGACCACTTCAATCACCTTACGTGATTAAAGTTTTTGATAACGTCAACAACGCCGAAAAATATTTCACCTTCAGAAATGTAGAGGAACTCGCGGTAATGGTCTTAAATTAGTGGGTAAACATTTTAATTCTAATGAAACTAAAGTAATTTGGTCCTTTAAAAAGAGACTAGAAACTTATCTTGCTTTAAAACCCCAAGTTAGAAACATTTGTTAGCTCATGAAAGTATTGTAAAATTTTCACTCTGATTTTTTCCACTTTGCTTTAGAATTTTCACTTTAACTCCCCCCCCTTCTTTCAACCTCCCTCTTTTGCTTTGCTTTAAAATTTTCACTGTCTTTAAATTTTCTTTTAACTTTCCTCTTTAAACAGACAGCCTCGTAGAGACCAGCCGGTCAGTTGCGCTTGGTGTCCTTTGTATTTCCTTTATATTCCTTTGTAACCTCGTTGGATCTATATCTATGGGTGTATGTTAAAACACGCACGTCCCGTGACAAACCCAGTAATCTAGCAGAACTGATCAAAGAAACAGAGGTTACTGGACCGATTCCACGAGAGCATCTTATTAGATAAAGATGTAATGAATTCAAAGTGAACAAACGAACTTAAACCTTTATTCAGTAAAAGAATACAAGTTACATAAAGTATTACATTATTTTTTTCAATATTTTCTCTATAATTTACTGTAGATATTTGCTATGGCATAATATTCACTATTTAATCTGAATTTGCCGTTGAAAGCATGGAAGCTTTTTAGGCAAAATTAATGGAATTCACTTTATTTATTACAGAAGAGGAAAATAATAGTAAAAGAAATGGTAAAAACTTACAAAAATAGTCTTTGACTATTATAATCAATTTTAAATAAAATTATCAATAGTAGAAATAGGCATCGAATACAAATTGTAGCGACAAATGATGGTCACCATGTGGAAGCGTTCTGAACTTGGACAGTTTGGGAATATAAACAACTCATATATTGAATACATAGTGATTAATAAGAAAAATAACCAATTATTTTGCACCATTATTTTCTGGACACCTGTATACTCGGTAGTAAGAGTTAATATTGATCCTAATATAAGGATTTTAAAATTTTATATGGTCACATTTTAGGTTTATATTTTAAGTAAAATTGCTTCTGACGACCATTAGAACAAAACGACGACGAGGTTTCTTCCCCCCCCCCCTCTCTCTCTCTCCCACACCCCCCTCAAACAAAAAGGTTAAAAAGAACCACTGAAATATACGTCGCATCTCTCTCTCTCTCTTTAATGTATATATACAGCGGAGCTTTCGGCTAGATTAGAGGCAGTTCAAGAGATCTTTACTGCTTGTGGGGCATTTATCACTCATTCAGGCTATGAGAGTGCTGTAAAGATCCAAAAGCAGTCTTTTCAACACCTGACGCAACCACGCAACCACGCAACCAGTAGTGAACTAAATCGTTGATGAATTTTATCGACGCCAAACTTTTAATGTTCTGTTGAAATGCGTGTAAATACAATCACGAGATGAATTTAGCCAAGTTAATTGCATGAAAAACACTTTATATTTACCTTCGATTACGTTTTAATCATGACTGGTGTAAAGAATGGCCGTTTACGCTCCGAATAAGAGATGCCACTCCCTCGAGTTGTCAATATATATATATATATATATAATAACCCGTCGCGAGTCGTGAAGTCATGCAGCTATATACACAACAGCGTTATAACGCTATTTTGTGTTAACTATATACGAATTCTTGTATATAAAATAATACAAAATATATAGCTACGTCCTTTTTTGCAACGAAACCGTTTATATTACGCGTATATGGTTTTTCTCTCCATTGCTGATCACCATTTCCTCGCTTACATATCTCAAAGATTAGACAGAGGTACTTCCAAACAGATAACGTTGATGTGGGTTCACTGCAGGATATCCTCAACGGACTCGGGAACTGTCTACATCAATAAATTACTGCGATACCCTCGGAACACAGGATTCTTTGTCTACAAATATACTGCAATGCTCAGGATTTTGCGCTCTGTGCGAAATGACCTCCACAAAGGTTATACCACTGTGGTGTTTATATATATATATATATATATGTGTGTGTGTGTGTGTGTGTGGGTGTGGGTGTACACACACAATATACTTGTTAACAAAGAGTATAGACCGTTAAATTAAGAGTCTAAATCTAAGAGAATAATAGATATGGGTAAACTGACAGGTATAATTATGAGTAATTATATACGCTGAAAGTAATTCGAGGGAGCGGGGGTTAGGACGTTAGGCAGAAGACGAGGAATGCTGGAACTACTCCTTTTATCCTGTCACTGTCCTCCTTAGCTGATCTTTTCCCTTGTCTCATCTACCCTGTGAGCAGTCCAGCATGTTCTTAAACACACACTTCTCCCTCTACAGTAGTCTTCACTACACAGACACATTTTACACCCCACACAATCTTTTCGATTTTTATATACAAAAAAATATTGGCATCATGATCCTCTGATACCTTTATTTTAGCTCTCTCCTTCTATAAGGGGCATTTTTGTGAACGCTCGTCCTTGGCCCCTCCTTCCAACACAAAAATAAATTGATATATTGTTTCCTAAAATTGTTATACTCTTAATTAAAACTGTAGGTATTATTAGAGTAAATGACGTATAGTGCATACTGCTATTGTGTACACACACACACACACACACAAACACTTTTTTCTCATAATTAAGCAACAACACTTATTTTCTTTCAAAAAATTATGAGATCTAAAAAAGGTCGGTGTGGAAAGTATTTTTTCGACTGTGTCCATAACCTTTCTACCTAATTAAGTTAGCACGTTCTTCCTCTCCAATAACGTAAAAGTAACATAAATATTGAAATATTTCCCGAAATATTAAGACAATATTATGTTCGAAATGTCTGAGAGATTTCCCCCGAAAATTACTTCGACATTATTAACATCATTAATTTGCTAAAGGTAAAAAGCCATCGAAAGTTTTTGACGTTTCGAAAAGTTGATTCACCGTTTCACTGACGTTAATGTTATTATTTATAACGACATTTGAGCCTTCAAAATAATAATAATAATAATAATAATAATAATAATAATTTTTTTGTTATTTTTATTATTTTTTTTCCTTGTCAATTTTTACTTGCAATTATTTGAGATAAAAATTTTGTCAAATAAATTCGTTCCTGATTTGATCGGATGAAAAACGCTAACATTAACGCTAACATTAACGCTAACATTAACGCTAACATTAACGCTAACATTAACGCTAACATTAACGCTAACATTAACGCCAATTAAACAGATCCAATAATAATTTACTCCAACAAATGACAAGTCGAGACTATACAATTGAATTCTTTTTCAGAAACGAAAGTCTTATTACTTGTCATATAGCAAGTGCCCGAAGGGCCCCCCGAAGGTACCCGAAGCTCAATGGGTAACACTGTTTCCCTATAAGTGAAGACACTGAGGTGGGGGTTTGAATCCCGATGGAATAGGAGTTAGCGTATCGGGCCCCATTAGTTGGCGTGAGCGTTGTTTCCAGTTTCTGGCCCTCTTGGTTAAGAGAAAAAGTTGTTTAGGACCTTTTTTTTTATTAAAAATTCATATAATTTTAGCACTTTAATGCCCGGGGGACTTCTCTGAGATTGAATAAAATCGTCTGGCGTTAGCCCGAACATCAGTAAAATGCCTTTCAATGACGGTAAAAGGTTGAAATTAGTTACAAAAATGAATTACAAAATAAAAGAAAAAAATGCATTTTCACTTCTTTGTTGTACGTACGACTAAAAGTTACCTTTTCTCGTCTTGGTTTTGGGGTTCATTTTAGGTATATTAATTTTATCAGTAAATAGAAACTGGCACAGTGCTCAGGCCAACTACTGTCGTCCATTTCTATTAACCAGCATTATTATCAACAGTCGAATCCCTGACTTCAATGTCTTCAGTTCGTTTAGGGGGAAACGGTGTTACCCACTGAAGCAAAGAGCGCCGGCTTGATTTTAGTAGGTCAGCTCTTCATTCGTGAGTTGGCCTCTTCACCAACATATTCTCAGTTATTCTATCTTTTGTTCTCTTTATACTTGTACAAGGAACATACATTGGATGTAACTAGCGATATATAAAAATGGCTAGGTGATTTCTTATACAGAAATCCCATTTAACTTTCAAAGTCTTTTAAAGAGGTATTTTTTTTGTTTGTTTGTTTTTTTTGGCTGAAAATGTTTCTGGCTTTTATTTATTTTACGGGTTTTTTTTTATTTACATAAAAACCGTCTGCGCAAATCCTATCCTAAATCTATTTAATTTACGTATTTATTCATTTATTATTTAATAAATTTAAGATCAACTTTGAATTATTATTATTATTATTATTATTATTATTTGAATAAACGGTACAATTGCTTGCAGGAATTATAGTGCAACGTTTTGCCTCAACACACTCCAGGCATTATCGAAAAAAATTATATATCTCATTTTGAAATGATAATAGAACGGGTAAATTCTAAAATAAATTGAGTCAATATAAACGCGTAATTTTGATAATACATTTTATTAGAGAGAAAATCTTTTAACATTAAAAATATTTTTAAAAGTTTACGTAACTTTGACTTTCGGATATTATTTTTAAAGTTTAAAAAAAAAAAATTTAAAATGTTCGCTATTCTGATTAGTAATTTTTTTTTATGGTCGAGTTTAATTTAGTAATAATCCTCTATTTGTAGTGGTCTCTTTATATTGGGTCGAATTACTCTTTGATTTACAAAATATTGGTTATGTAACCAATAATACAGGGTGTTCCAAAAGTCCAGGAATCATAAGAATATTTATTTTTCAAATATATATATATATATATATATATATATATATATATATATATATATATATATATATATATATATATAATATAATAATTACAGTAAATGTATACAGTATATACAGACATTAAAAATATTTCCTATGACTCCGGACTTTTGAAACACCCTATATATACAGTATATAAGAGGAATTAGAGCTTTCTTCTGAAAACGAGCAAAGTGAAATTCGAGTAAATATTCACTATTATTAGTGATACGACAAAAACCTTAGGCCATTTATTAGGCTGTCCCAGAAGTAATGGTATAAAAATAATTAGTCATATTTTTCTAATATGCAGTGTGTTTCACAACCGGTCTGCCATACTTTGGGGGGTGATTTTGAGGGTAATATCGAGTAAAAAAGTTAATACGACATAGATGCTATTTCCAACCGTTGCGGAGCTACGGACGTTTTAAGGTACACGGAAAAAATAAACGGGAGTATTAATCTGACGTATTTATTGCTACATTTTATGAAATACACCTTATAAATATGGTCCAATATCGTGGCCCCAGAGATCTCCGGACCTAACCTCGTTAGATTTCTTTTTATGGGGTCTTATGAAAGAGATGGTCTACAAGAGCAAAGTACAAACGAGAGAGGAACTCTCGCGTCGGATTATGGATTGGATGCCGCTGCTTACATAGGAAAACACCCCGAAATGATTCAATGGGCAGTGGACTCTTGTTTGGAACGAGCAAGGCTGTGCATTGAAAACTGAGGCGGACATTTTGAACATTTATAAGGTGTATCTCATAAAATGTAGCAATAAATACATCAGATTAATATTCTCGTTTATTTTTTCTGTGCACCTTAAAACGTCCGTAGCTCCGCAACGGTTGGAAATAGCACCTATGTTGTATTAACGTTTTTACTCGATATCACCCCCCAAATCACCCCCTAAAGTATGGCAGACCGGTTGTGAATCACCCTGTATAATATGTAGAATATATATGGTTGTTTACATTTCCAAATTCTCTAATGAAACGTTACTAATTTGTACCAGTCGTCCATAAGGGGTTAAAGCACTTCCACGTGATAACCGTCATTATTCTTTTGTTTTCACAACATATTAGCAGTTGTGTTGCTCATTCTAGACGCGTTTATGATAATACTTCAGTCAAGAAATATCTTCAGAAAAACTTAAGGATTATTATTATTATTTTTATTATCGTTGTTGTTGTTGTTTTGTTGCTGTTGTTGTAAAGCAATTTCACGCTGAACAATTCGGCTTTTACTTTAGATTCATAACAACTTTTAGGGTTTTCAAATTTTGTGGGATAATGACACGCAATCCAGAAAGTATAAAAATTAATATTGTGATAGTCCAAAAGTTATAAAAAAAAAATGTCTAATGATTGGGATAATGGAGCTGAATTAGAATTGATTTTGGGTAACCATAACGAAAATGATTAAAAACCATTGATATACACAAACCGCGAGAACGGACTTGTTTGTAAACTATTATTTCTATAATGTAAATCCCTCTTTATTATTATTATTTATTATTATTATCGTTGTTGTTGTTGTTGTTGTTGTTGTTGTTGTTGAAAAGCAATTTCACGATAAACAATTCAGCTTTTACTTCACTCATAACAACTTTTAGGATTTTCAAACCGTATTCAAATGCTTTTATTTTTCCTTTCGGCGAAGTGTTCCCCACAAAAGGCTCCATTATTTGTTGGAATATAAAGTATATTAAATTTGAGAATTTTTATCCGAACGCCAAAAGGAGAAAGTTTTTTAAAATTAATATTAAAATTCTTCAAACATTTTTTTTTTTTTAAATCACTAATTTAAACTGTTAACTTTTATTTTAAACCTTATTAAAAAATCATTTGTAGTTAATAATAAAGTAATTATAATATCGTTGATTGGTCAGTCACATGGCAAATGAGATTTAACGTGGATAAGTGCAAAATTATGCATATAGGTTCGCGTAACGGTAATTTGGCGTATAGTATGTCAGGGAAAGATTAACAAACGTAGAGCAGGAAAAAGATTTAGGAGTTATAGTCACTGGTGATTTAAAAGTAGCGAAACAAAGTACAGCGGCGGTCAATAAGGCGAACAAAGTGTTAGGTTTTATAGCTCGAAATTTTGAGTACAAATCGCGCGATATTATAGTTCCTCTTTATAAATCATTAGTTAGACCCCATTTGGAGTACGCGGTCCAATTTTGGAATCCGCATATGCGCAAAGATATAGACAAAATCGAAAGAGTTCAAAGACGAGCAACTAAGATGATTCCGTCTCTTAGGTCAAAGTCGTACGAGGATAGGCTTAAAGAGTTAAAATTGACTACACTCGAGACTAGGAGGTTAAGGGTGATCTAATCCAGGTTTTCAAAATTATGAATGGGTTTGATAACGTAGATAGAGATAGCTTTTTCGAAATATCTCAATATAATAGGACTAGAAATAACGGGTGTAAGTTGACAAGTAGGAGGTTCGAGACAGCAGTTGCGAAAAACTTTTTTACGCATAGAATAGTAAATAGCTGGAATAGTTTGCCGGTAGAAGTAATTAGTAGCACGTCTATAAACATGTTTAAGAATCGATTGGACGCGCATGTTGATAGAAAGGGTATAGTTTAAGGTAGTAAAATTAAGGCTTTGTGGGGATAGATCCCACAGCTCAACACAAGTGTTGTGGGATATAGGGAGGCAGCGTCTTGGGTTAGGGGATACTCTCTGTCCTTACACACCCATTTAAAGAGATTCCTCTGCCGAGCGGTGCCCCCATAGTACTGTGAGGTATTAAAAAACTCATGATCTTCACTTGCCCCACAAACACCTTTAAATGGGAGACCCATAATGGGTGCACACACATTTCTACATTACTGTACAGTCTTTACAGCCACACCTACACTTTTCCTCGTAAGTGTATATATTGTAATGTATATGGTTAAATTTGACTTGGTCCGCAATCGATATGAACCGTGACTTGATGGATACCGTAAAGAAATTGACTGGATTCTTTGGATCTGATATATTTGCATGTCCGTTATATAATACATATAGAGTGTAACATATTTGTGGATAGTAGTCTATTATGACTTGATCCTCTGGATCGAGAGATTCTATCTTTAGTTTTAAATCGATAATTAATTATTTTTAAATTGATAATGTATATGGTTGTAAATTTTGACTTGGTCCGCAATCGATATGGACCGTGACTTGATGGATACCGTAATGAAATTGACTGGATTCTTTGGATCTGATATATTTGCATGTCCGTTATAAATAGATATAGAATGTAACATATTTGTGGATAGTAGTCTATTATGACTTGCTCCTCTGGACCGAGAGATTCTATCTTTTTTAAACCGATAATTAATTATTTTTAAATTGATAATTATTTAGTTTCGTACAAATTGGTCGTTGCCAATTTACCGGCAGTTTTTAAATAAGTTTCTTATGTTCTTGTGGTTCGGAACCCACGTAAAATTGTAGGTCCCCTCGCCACCACGGAGGACATACACAATACACGATTACGATCACAGTTAGGTAGACCAGCCATGAGTGGATCCTAGGGTCTTTGTTGGTCTGAAACATTATAACATTATAACATTATAATAAAGAGGGATTTACATTATAGAAATAGTTTACAAACAAGTCCGTTCTCGCGGTTTGTGTATAGCAATGGTTTTCAATCTTTTTCGTTATGGTTACCCAAAACCAATTCTAATTCAGTTCCATTATACCAATCATTAGATATTATTTATTTCATAACTTCTGGATTATCACAATATTAATTTTTATAATTTCTGGATCGCGTGTCATTATCCCACAAAATAGTTGTCATTACCCCAGTTGGGTAATTTACCCCCTAGGTTGAGAACCACTGAACTCTATACGATACTCTTTTAAAAAAAAAAATGGTTACTTTGTTTACTTTGGAAATGGAAATCAAAGATGGCAAGAAGATTTAACTATATTCTAAATATAAAGTACTTTAAAAAGTACACTTGGTAAACCGAAGTTAAACTGAGAGAAAAGTGGAAAGTTTTTTTTTAATTTTTTGAAATGTATTTTTGTCTATTTCTCGTTTAGATTTTTTGATCTTCACTTGTCAATAAGACGATCGCTTCATATATACTCGCTCTGTTTTCGACCTATAGCCAGGGTACTCTTGAAATACTTTTTTTTTACTTTTTTAACTAATTACAGTTACTGCCAGTTATAGTTACTAGTTACTGTCTCAAAAAAGTAACTAGTTACTCGTTACTTACGACATTTTTCCTGGTTTTAGCGAGCACCTGATCCTGATACTCTCCAAGATTGTCTATATATTTCAAATTGATTATAATTTAGCGAATAAACAACACAATTTTAACATATTAACATCAGATATATATTGTTAATAAACTTGCACGTTTGGGTAACAAAGAAATCCTTGCAAAATACTTTCAAATGATGATTAACATCGTGTTAGGGTAACTGATGCAATTTTAACCCTCTAACGCCGACTGGGTCGAATACGTACCGTTTCAAATACACGCATTTAGACTTAACCCTACAAAAATGTTCGGCGTTAAAGGGTTAATATTAGTGTTAATGGTGAAAAAACTTCGAAAGCATCATTAGCGTATTTGGCTGGACTGGATTTTTTTTTTTTCACTGCAAAGAATAGTCGAGGTAATATAAGACGTCCGTCCTGAAGAATTTTCGAACAGCACAACCGTCACAGCTTCTCTTTGGTATTTCCATAATAAGAGTCGATCTGAATTCTCTCAGAACCTCCGCTTCTATACCGGTGAAACCGTTCATAACTTTCATAACGAGCTTAGCCTTTTTCTTTGAGTACATGGAGCGTATAATAAATTGCATCGCTTTAAACAAACAAATTTATTTAAAACCACACCGCTGTGATGAATATTGAGCTCCACTTTACTAGAATTTATATGCTGTTCATTAAAGCCAATGATTTATATGTTAAGTTCTCATCGGGACATTGGCATGCAAAGGCATTTTGAACCTCGAGTGTGAAGCGGCGGGAGCATTTTCGCTTCAAAGATTTAATCCATGAAAACTGTTTGATCTGTAAAAGACTTTGAAGCATTAGACGAAAACAACATTTAGTTTCGGAGATTTGCTCTACTTTAGTTAATATTTTGTATATTAAATACACACACACACACACACACACACACACACACACACTCTCGCAACAATGGTTGGAAGTTGGATTTGAAACGGTTTAGGACTAGTGTGTGTGGGAATTACTTTACGTATAAGATCTGTGATACATGGAACACGTTACCTTCGGAAGTTGTGAACAGTTCCTCTGTGGATCAGTTCAAGAAAAGGGTAGACGAAATCTTGCACACTATTTGAGTGTGTAAAGACATTTAGGACCTCAGTCTGCGGAAATTTCTTTTCCTATAAAATAGTTAATATCTGGAACCAACTTCCCTCAGAGGTTGTTTCCAGTCAAAGTGTAAATCTGTTTAAAAATAGGCTAGACAAAGTACTGAACACACTCATAGTTTAAGATTAAAACCTCAGAAAACTCTGCAGGAGTTCGCTTGCTCGGTGTCTCTGTGAGCAAGCTAAATATAGAGCTATTTATATTCTCCACTTTCCTGTAAAATTTCCTTGGCTACTTTTCCAGGGTCAAGGTATTTTCTTCAACCTTTTTCCGTACCTGCCTCTGGCAGGGAGGGAGCGGAGGGTGGGGAGAGAGCCTTCTACTTTACTATCCAGTTTTCTACTACTGCTAGGATAGTTGAAAGAAAAATAAACTTTTACAAAATTTTCCCTGGCTCCCGTTGCCATTGGTACCTCCTCGGTATGGGCCGCAAGGCCTTTTGAGGTACTACTTTTCCTTGTAACTCCTCCTTGTATCTCTCTCTCTCTCTCTCTCTCTCTCATATATATTTAATATAAATGCACACACACAATATATATATATATATAATACGATGATCAGGGCTCATCCAAAGCTTCAGATAAACATGGATGTACTCGCATCAAGCTTATCACGAACATAAGAAGAAAATCCTATTGCACTGTTCCATACATCCCAGGAGGATTGTATTTTCCTCCTACTTATGAAAGACATTGTAAATACCACAAAAAATAAAAGAAAAAAGAAGAAGAAGAAAAGGGAAGAATATGATGTAAAAGTGAGTAGAAATTTCATCATGAAATGCGTTAAAAGAAGCATCAAGAATTCAGAGAGATTCTGGCGGATTTGATGAAAAAATAACCTCCATATTTGTTTCTGAATTTTCCACTATATGTTCGGTGAAATATGATCATGTATGCTGCGCTTTAGTAGTAGAAATATTTATACTAAATAGTAATAATAATACTGATGATAATATCAATAATGGAAGACTCAGAATGTAGCTAAAGATGTCTGGCACTAAAGTAGAGAGTAGTTTTTAATATCAAACGGATGACCTCGTATTCAATACTCGCTTAATTTAGTCTTTCATGACTTCTACAGGTAATATATGTAAAATTTTTCTTTGATTGCACGCTTTGTAACTAAAGTGTGTGTGTGTGTGTGTGTGTGTGTGTGTGTGTGTATTGTATTTCCATTATTTTTGGTGTGTGTGTGTGTGTGTATGTAGTGGTTAGCGTCGCTGACTACGAATCCATCGGGACGGCAGCCGGCGCACAGCAAAACCCAGCTGTTCATCCTTCCACACAATAAAGAAAGTGGTTGGTAGATAAATGGGTACCCTAGGTGACCTAGTGGTTAAGACGCTGAGCTGCTGATGGGGCGTGGTTCGGATTCCACGTTAAACTGTAGGTCTAAGGTGGAGTGAAAAGCTTGACCTTCGTCAGAATGAACAGTTCGGGCGGAAGCTAACCAAAGGCTATACATATATATATATATATATATATATATACACTGTTTATCGAATGTAATGTAATGATGGGGGGTTGCTTAACCGGTTACCTTCGCAACATATAAGGTCATGACGGAGAGGACCTAAAGCAGCTCCTTTACTGGAATCCAAACCGCAAGTCGCTATATAATATGGACGCGGAAGATGCCCCCTCTCTCCCCCATCCAACTACTATCAGACCCAGTCTCGCTTAACTTCGATTATCGACGGGGAAGCAGTGTTGCGACATTGTCACAACGTAGACTTACAGTTTATCGACATTCTCGAATCCTATCGTAATTTTTTTCGATAATATTGCGTCCAACTGGACATAAAAAAATGTCATTTGACATATATGAACTGTATATACTGTCTCCATCTTGTTATGATAATTTCAGTGTTCTGAAGGATGTCATTAGACGAAAGAGGTTGAGCACTATTTCGTGTTTTCATTTTCCTTCGTGGTTATTTTCATCATAAGTATTATTTACGTGTTATTATTGTGAAATAATTTTCATATACTGTGTGTGTGTGTGTGTGTGTGTGTGTGTGTGTGTGTGTGTGTGTGTGTATATATAGATATACTACATGGTTATAATGTCCACATTCGAAATGAATTGAAATAAGATCGCATATAAATTCACTTATAACGTAAACATCATTTCTAATTTAATTAAGAATTCAATCATTCATGTTGTGGCTCTGTGCGCTATCAGAATGCGTACTTTACACTCCTCATGTTGTGTGAACCTCCAAGCTGAGAGAAATTACATAAATCTTCCCCACCCCAATATAATGGGAGGGATGGAAACTGCGATGATGTCCTCATTCTGAAATCTGACGCTCGCTTCAAATGGCGTTGACGGCCTTACCATTAATTAATTTTTATAATGTGAGTAACAAATATATTTATATAAAATCTACGTAAAGTAACATATATTTCAAAATGATATTAATCTAATTTCTTAATATTTTTTATTTTATTTTTTTCCCCCAACGTGGGCGCCACCGCCCCCCATACAAAATGTATGTACTTTAATTTAAGAAAAACTGTAAAATTGTTACCTTCTATTAATAAATCACTTATCCCTTATCCTTCTTTATCTTTATGAGGGGGCACCAGCAAATATTGATGGACATAAGGGGGCGTTGGCCTAAAAAAGGTTGGGAACCACTGACCTACTGATAGAAATTTTAACTTCAGATTCTTAAATTTATCCTCATTTCGCTCATTTATGCTAAAGTTAACTTTTGGAACTCTTATATTAATTATTTCTACACGGAAAACAAACAAAAAAGAACTTCTCGCAAACTTCTATAGAAAGAAATATTATCTTCTTTTGTCTCAGATGACTCAAACAAGTAGTAGTTTTGAAGCCTATTTCTTCTATCTAAAGAAGTTACGTATCATCAAAAGAAGTTATTGTATCATTTGACAAGACGACTTGATACCCAAAATAAGGAAAAACTTCTTATAGAATGCACCCTCAAAAAGAAGTTATAGTTCTAAATTCAGAAGGTTTTATTTTGAGTGTAGGATAATACGAGAGGCCAGTTCAATATTGATTTAGCTCCAAATTTTTCAAAGTTCGTTTTTTTTTTCCATGATGCACTTGGATCAATTATTGCTAGACTAAACGTTGGTCAATAGATGGAAAAAAAAAAAAGGCTAGATAGATATATAGATAGAAAGTTTTGGACATACGCACGCGCTAATTGGACATACGCACGTATGTCGCCGTATTGAAGGGGGTCATAATATAATTTCCGTTCCAATCATGAAATTTCATACTTTTCCTGAAAATTTCATTGGTTCTTGCCCTCATTCCTTCTTTCCATGAATGAGTAAGATCAGTTCCTGAAATAATCACAATATCCGCCTCTAAACCCCGAACAAGAATCATTAAACAATGTCCAAGGATCTCAATCTTCTTTACGGTGTTGATCATTTTGAATAGAATACATCCACCTAATCCGAACTAATAAAACACTATGTGGTGTCTCTGACTAGTTTTTTTTTATTATTATTATTGTTGATTCGTTTACCCGAAATTTACAAGATTTATGATACATTTATCTGACTTTTGAAATATATATATATATATATATATATATATATATATATATATGTATATATATACCGACATATATATATATACCGACATATATATATACCGACATATATATATACCGACATATATATATACCGACATAAACAGAATCTACAAGTGGACGGAAGACAACAATATGAAGTTTAACACTGACAAATTTCAGCTGTTACGATACGGAAAAAGAGAAGACCTAAAATCCATGGAATATTATACCCCAAATGGACAGGAAATTCAGAGAAATTCCAGAGCAAAAGATTTAGGGGTTGTAATGACAGATGATGCGAAATTTGAAACACAAAATAAGATAGCAGTAAACAGAGCAAAGAGAATAACGGGACAGATATTTAGAACCTTTAAGCGAAGGGATAGGACTGTAATGATTCCTCTATTGAAAACCCTGATCATACCCAAATTGGAGTACTGCTCGGTCCTAACATCCCCATATAAAAAAGAAGACATTAGACAGCTGGAAGGGATCCAGAGAAGCTTCACAGCCAAGATCAAGGGGTACAAAGAACTAAATTACTGGGAAAGGTTACGCGAACTAGACCTATATTCACTGGAAAGGAGAGAGAGATATACACCATTATTTACACTTGGAAAATAATGGAAAAACTAGTCCCTAATCTTACTCTGAACCCTGTAACTCCCCAAACAACGGTGGAAAGTAGAAACGGTAGACTGTGTCGTATTCCCAAATTAAAGACGAGACAGGGAACATCCTTAACCCTAAAAGAACCTAGTTTTGTGGTGAGAGGATCAAAACTGTTTAATCAGCTGCCCATAGACCTAAGAAACACGCAGGGAGTTGCAGTGGATATCTTCAAAAGAAGACTAGACGCCTGGCTCAGAACAATCACCGATGAGCCTGGCGTACCTGGCTATGTGAGGTGGAGAGCACAAGAAACCAACTCACTACTCGACCGGGCCAACTCGAGAGGAGGGGCGGCAAGCTTGACCTTCGCCAAATGAGGAATCATCGCGCGGAACCTTTGTAAGGTGTGATAAGGTTATATATATATATATATATATATATATATATATATAATATATATATATATCTATATATATATATATATTATATATAATATATATTTCACGAAAGTAACGGTTGAATAACATTTTTATAAAAAAAAAGCTTTTCTACTTGAATTGTATGTTCCTCTTAAAATATTTTTCTGCACCAAACATATTATTTTGTTTTTTCTTTGCGATCTATATAATATAGTCTCATTCTTGTAATTAATTTCAGTGTTGCTGAGGATGTCATTAGACTAAAGCGGTTGAGCACTATTTCGTGTTTTCATTTTCCTTCTTCGTGGTTATTTTCATCATAAATATTATTCACGTGTTACTTTCGTGAAATAATCTTCATAGATAGATAGATATATTGGCATGTAAGCATATCAAATATTATGGCAGTCAATATCAAACCACTCCATGGAAGCAATTCGGAAATAGAATTTATTCTGGTTAAATGTCATCAATTTGCGGGAAATTTAATTATTTTGAGATCTTAATTTTAATGTAAAGCAATATGGAGCTATTTAAGCTACATTTAGCATTCCGTGGTGCTATTTTGGGTAATCAGAAACGCAATATTGGCTTAGTTATGGTTTCATTGAGGCGGTGAATAGCTTAATATGAAGAGATCCTTATTGCTTATCCATACATTGACTCTTATTAATTGTTCTTTAGAGGACGAACATGATTTAAGTAGCTTTTAATCCTTGCACGAAAATAAACTTTACACCAGACGCTAACATTAGTTCAGGTTTTAACCTTGATTAACTTTGATTAACCTTGATTAACCTTGGTTTTGTTTCCGCCCGATTTGTTTATTCTGACGAAGGTCAAGCTTGTTGTCCAGCTTGGACCTACAGCTTACTGTACATTAAATCTGAACCACAACCTACCACGGGTGGTCAGAAATTACGAAGTCCTTGCCCGGATTCGATCTCACGACCTCCCGATCAGTAGCCTAACTTCTTAACCACTAGGCCACCCAGGGTACACATTTATTTACCAACCTATTTTTTTTGGAGAGGGGAAGGAAGGATTAACAGCTGGGTAAGCTGCACGTCGCCTGCTTTTGCTGGGAATCGAACTCGGGGCCGTTGGATTCGTAGTCAGCGATGCTAATCACTACACCACAGAGGCGCATTTATATATATATATATATATATATATATATATATATATATATATATATATATATAAAATCAAATAAAGTCCCCCAAGGCTAAAAAGAGATAAAACACTAAAAAAACACTTTTCGAGAGAAACTACTCTCATCATTCAGGCGGCAAGACTAAAACTATAATAGGAAGAGTAAAAATTTAAAAGATAACTGCTAAAAAATGTGATGCTTCAGGCAACTTAAACCGGCAAAAATTGCCCCGAAAAACCGGGAGATTTTAAGAGCCAAAAAACTGGTCGTAAGATTTAATGAGGAAAGTTTCCTGTTTTATGTTAAAATTATTGGTAATTTTTATAATAAAATATTCAACGACATTTCGTCTTCATTCGTTTTATCTCGTTTTTTACACGTTTATCGTGTCTTTAACAATTATATATATATATATATAGTTGGCATAAAAGCCTACATTACGATTTGTCACCAAATAAATGTCGCCATTTTTTTACAATAATTTCATGAAATTTAATTTTATTTTAGTTTCGCCTTTTAAAATATAAGTTCGTAATTTGAAAATGAGTTTTACATTAAATTAAATTTGAAGTATTTTAAAAAGATATTTTACTCATTTCGAAAATTAAATTTGCATTTCAATACTTTTTTCAAATAAAACAAACACTCATTACTAAATTTCTACTTGCCATTCGTTTCAATTAAATGTCGAGATTGAAGACAAAAAAAAACAGTATTTTTAATTGCTCAAGGGAATATACTAAATATTATTTAACTTTTTAATTAAAATTTTATATGTAAACCAAATTGTCCAACAATTTTTTGTTTTTTTTGTATCATGTACAATATGTGAGATAAATCTCAAAATATAGGGATTAACGTATATATATATATATCAATATGTATATATTGATTATCTAGATACTATGTATACAGGGTGTACTATAAGTCCTGTCTCGTAGGAAAATTTATTTTAAATTCATTTACGAAAATAATATATTAAAACAAAAAATGTTCAAATTGATGTTTCGTTTTGGGACTTCTTTTTTTGTTGCAGGTAGAATAATACGCAATGACTAATGTGGAAGTGGGTTCACTCGTGAGGAAAAGGTTTCTGCCTTTTCCTCACGAGTGTATCACTCACGAGTGTATCAATCACAGTCATAATCCTACTACCTCATGCTTGCTCTACACAAACTGGACTAAAACCATCACGTATCCGCAACAGCAAACCGTTCGTATACAGGACTGTAAAATATTTAGAATAATATTTTGTATATATCTGTAAACTCAACCGGTAAAACACTGTATGCGTAAGCTCAAACAGAATAGAATTTAAAGAAAACTACGTCGTACGGTAGAATAACCTCACAAACCTCACCAACCTTACAAACCTCGCAAAAAAAAAAAAAGAAACCCAGAATAAAAATCGGAAAATCTTTTAATACCTTACCTTTTTGATTCATTTCGTAGTTACGATTTCAGCATTTCTCCCTTTCCCTCTTTATAAATCCACTTTAGTTTTTCTCTTCCTTATTAAGTTATTACTGTAAGGAGTATTTTTTCTTTTTTCCCCCCCCATCACTATTCGTGTTATTGCCATTGATTTTTACAAGACCACACACACACACACACACACACACATATATATATATATATATATATATATATATATATATATATAATATATATATATAATTTATATATATATTTATATATTATATATATACAGGGCTATTGAAAATGATTCACCTGATTTCAAATGAGAATATTTTTTAATGTTACAAATACAGAGTGATTTGTGATACATCAACCAAAAGAAAAACTGTCCAAATTTTGTCTCTCACCTCATAAATGCTCTATGTGACTTCCCCTAGTTACACGAGCAACGTCGACACCATAGTCGAATTCCCCCCATACTCGCTCCAGCATGTCCGTTGTCACTGACTCTACGGCAGTAACAATGCGAGTTCGGAGCTCATCCAAAGATGTGGGCAACGGTGGCACGTACACAGTATCCTTAACGTACCCCCAAAGGAAGAAGTCGCACGGTGTAAGATCCGGCGACCGATTTACAGCTCGAAAACTGCAACACACAAAACGCCTTCTGCTGTGCGGACGCCATTTTCACACTGACTGTTTGTTGCTAGGCTAGGCCACGGCGTGACTTTGGAGCCCTCTCGCGGTGATCTTGTAAAACTCGGAGATTTCCTCTTTCATGTGGTGTATGCCCAGTTGATGCACGGTTGATAGGTACGGAAGTATTCTCAGTTGAAATCGGATGAATCACTTTCAATAGCTATATATGTATATATAATCTATAAAATATTGCTAAAAATGAAAAATATAACTTGTTTATTATAAAAAGGGGAAGAAAAATTTTAAAATCTAGAAAAATACAGGCAAAAACAACACAATCAAAACATCAAAAACATATCACGAAGGTCTCCACCACTGCCTCGTCCTCCTAGCGGGAAGTGGTGTGTGTTAAGTGGATAAAATCGACAAAACACTCATACACTGACCCCCTTCAGTTACATGGCGTGAAGACCACCAGCGTTGCCACTCTTGAAAAACAAAATTTTCAAAACGTGCGTGAGATTTTTTTCCTGGATGGCTAAAAAAAATTTCAAGGCACTGCTAATCCGCTTGTGTGTGATTATTTTCATTAGAACTTTAAATTAAAAATTTAAAAAAAAACAGGCTGCAATACACATTTATACTGGTTGTTTTTGTCAAAGGATTTTTCAAGATGTAGTAGAAAATATTTCAAGGCCGACGCATGATCAAGAGGAAGGAAGGAAGGAAGGAAAAACCAAGGATGGTTAAAATTATAATCCTTTCTATTATCACTTGTATATATATATTTATTATCGTCTTTTATAAAATACTGAAAGAGCCAAATAATATATATATATATATATATATATATATATATATATATATATATATATATATATGTATATGTGTGTGTGTGTGTGTGTATAAATTTTATGCGTTTACCCGAGTTATCTTTGCCTTTGAAATCTTTTAAGTCAACCAACCAACCAACTATGGGGATTAATCTTTTCTTCAATTAAGTATTTATGGGATCATTTGGTCTACGTACGTCGTGTGAGATAATTGAGATACGAAGAGTCATTTGTCTTTTCTAATTGTGTTTGCCAGTGTCTGATGGATTTATGGAAAAGTCCCCCCAAAATGCCGAAGCGGGGAACATTTCAACATTTGCAAAACAGAGACATTTTGACCCGCCAGACAAATTTTCGAGATATCAAGAACTTGTGTAACGAAATGTTTCAACCCACATTAATTTCAAAGACAGTGAACCATAAATTGATTTAACGTAACCTAACCAAATTTAATCTATCTCCAACCTAATTTAAGCCAACTTAACCTAACTATACTTGTAAAGATTTCGTAGATAACGGTATAATTAAATGTCTGATTGCCATTTCGAAAGAAATACCCGTTCTTTTATTTGTGGAAAGTGTTATTATATTTGTTTTAGTCTTTTAAGTAGAAAGTATAAAAAATTGCCTTCTTTAAACAAAAGAAGTCGGGTATGGTAGAATCTTAAGACCAACAGCTTCAAGCGGGATTTAACTAAGACTTCGCCTGAAGCAATTTCTTTTAGGGGGGCATTAAATTCGTATAATAATAAATTTACAAAAAGAAAACGGTTAAAACCCGTTCTTAATAAAGGGAAAATGAACCTCATTAAGAACAAGGTTTTCCTCGTAAATTTTCTATTTAGAGTTATAAAAATATCTCGATTCATGGACAGTTGCCGAATTGTAAATTTTGTAAAATTACAAAAAGATAAAAAATATTCTTCCCGCAACCTTTTGTAAATAGAATATTATCTTCTATTTTCTCACTTCACTCAAAAAGAAGTTTTGAAAGCCATATCTTCTACCAAAAGAAGTTTTGAAGGCCATATCTTCTACCAAAAGAAGTTTTGAAGGCCATATCTTCTACCAAAAGAAGTTTTGAAGGCCATATCTTCTACCAAAAGAAGTTTTGAAGGCCATATCTTCTACCAAAAGAAGTTTTGAAGGCCATATCTTCTACCAAAAGAAGTTTTGAAGGCCATATCTTCTACCAAAAGAAGTTTTGAAGGCCATATCTTCTACCAAAAGAAGTTTTGAAGGCCATATCTTCTACCAAAAGAAGTTTTGAAGGCCATATCTTCTACCAAAAGAAGTTTTGAAGGCCATATCTTCTACCAAAAGAAGTTTTGAAGGCCATATCTTCTACCAAAAGAAGGAAAAACTTCTCTTAGAATACACCCACAAAAAGAAGTTATTTCGTCTAAATTAAGACAGTTCTTTTTTTAATGTACTTAACTTCCTCTATGATTTATGGCGTATAGTTCATAATTATTCATAAGGTGTACCACGTTGTTATTTCTTTGCTATATACAGGGTGTCGCAAAAGTCCCTGAGCGTGTGTGTGTGTATATATATATATATATATATATATATATATATATATATATATATATATATATACCGGGTGTTTCAAAAGTCCCTCACTAATTTGATTTTCAATTTTCTTTGCAGCTAATCGACCAACGACGTTCATCTTGTGGTAAACTCTTACTCAGTAGTTGAGAATTTTTTTGAGTCTACATTTGAAGTTTTGCTCCGTTTTCTTCTGCTACTATGCTGACTCTAGAGCAGAGGTGTAAAATCGCTGCATGGCAGGAGGTTTTTCAATCTGTGGTCGAAGTGCAGCGACGATTCCGGGCAGTCTACGGACAGCATTATGCACCGGATAGGAACACCATCGTCGCCACCCACCGGAAGTTTATGGAGACCGGATCAGTAAAGGACAAACCACGATCAGGAAGACCTCGAAGTGGGCGGAGTGAGGAGAATGTCGAAACTGTCCGTGAGGCGTTTACTCAGAGTCAAGGAAAGTCCATTCGGCGAGCTGCTGCGGAACTGAACATCAGCGCGACATCTATCCAACGGATTTTGCGGCGTGGTCTCAAGCTGTATCCGTACAAGATCCAGGTGGTTCAGAAGCTGGAACCTCAAGACTACGATTGCCGGGTGGAGATGTGTGAAACACTGCTGCATCACTACGAAAGAGACCCATCGATCCTGGAGCACATGTGGTTCAGCGACGAAGCTCTCTTCCACCTTTCTGGTCGCGTCAATCAGCACGACACCCGCATCTGGGGAACTCACAATCCTGCGGAGATCCGTGAACATGAAAGGGACACGCCGAAATTGGTCGTCTGGTGTGCCATCTCCTCAGCTGGGCTGATTGGTCCGTTCTTCTTCCGGGATCAAGATGGAAATTCTGTGAACGTCAACGGAGACAATTACCTTCGTATGCTTCAGGAGGTCTGCATCCCCCAACTGTCAGCTGTAGCTGACATGCAAGAAGTCATTTTCCAGCAAGACGGTGCCCCTGCTCATTACTCGCGTGAGGTTCGCTCATTTCTGAATAAGCAGTTCCCGGATCGGTGGATTGGTCGCCGTGGTCCCATCGAATGGGGTGCTCGCTCGCCTGATCTTACCCCATGCGACTTCTTTTTGTGGGGCTACATTAAGAGCAAAGTGTACGCCACCAAGCCGCGAGTCCTCCCCACACTAGAAGAACGGATCAGGAATGCGTGTGCTTCTGTTACTCCCGAAATGTTGTCCAATGTCGGCCAAGAATGCGTAAAACGGTGGCTCGCTTGTTTCGAAAAAGACGGTGCCCACGTTGAAGTGTACCAGTGACTTTCCAGTAGACTTATGAAGCCAAGTTTGATGCCACCAAAATTCTCATGAATCGTAGACTCAGCAACCAAATTGTCATTTGGTTCCTCTTGTAATTGCTATTTTAATAAAATTTTTAAAATAATGAGGGACTTTTGAAACACCCTGTATATATATATATATATAGTATATACACACTCTCTGAACATACGATGAGTATTATTCATAATATATATACTGTGTATATATAGGTGCACAGTAACTTTTGAGACACCTTGTATATTTATATTCTAGCTGGCCTGCATTCCTGTAACCTCCTTCTGTTCTTGGAGTTCACTCAAAAGCTGAATACTCCACACCTTCACATAAAAAGTGAAGGTTAAAGCATATTAAAGGAACTTGCCCTACTAACTTCCTATTCAGACTAACTCGCTTGGAACCGTTTTTTATCTTGCATTTCATCATTTCCCTTCCTGATACTAATTGGGGGCTGAACGTCTTTTTTTTAATGTTTATCTCTCTCCCTTTTTAAGGATTAAGTATGCCCTATCTTCCTTTTAGCTTTTAGGCATTCATCCCTTTTTTCCTCCTATTTTGAATTAATAAATTTCATCATTTGTTTCGTTTCGCCAAATTTAATGCTGATTTTCCTTTATTGATTCTGTTTTTCATCTTCACTTTATCACCTTTCTCTCTTCCACTTCTCGCGTCTCCATACACACACACACACACACACACACACACACACACACGTCATTTCTCCACACAGCAAATTCATTCGTGTATTCACTTCTTTCACGCGCGTATAATAATTTTTCTTCTATAATCTTCTGCCACTAAACTGATCAATGAACTTCACAAGGAGAGATATTTAAAAGGTCAATCATGAATACAAAAGCGAGAGAAAATTCAACCTTGAGAGAAATTTCATTTCATTTCATTAATTTTTAATGAGTTTTGGTTCAATGATATCAAATCATAATCCATTTCGTAAAATTCTTTGAATCCGAATCTGTGTCTGAATCTAGACAAAGTGGTCGCAAACCGTATTTGGAATTACCAAAAAAAATTATCGAAAATAAAATAAATAAATAAATAAAAAATATATATATATATATATATATATTACACGCGCGTGTGTGTGTGTGTGTGTGTATAGGAAAAGAAAAGTAAAAACTACATAACTTTTATTATACTTGACTCTCTCTCTCTCTCTCTCTCTCTCTCTCTCTCTCTCTCTCTCTCTCTCTCTTTTAATCTTTGTGTTTGAAGACAATTTAATTTGCGTCCTAAAAGTTACTTTTAGGGTATTATTTTCTTTTTTTTTCTTTCCTTGGCTCATATTAAAATGTTGGAAGAGCGTTCAAACGAACACTTTATTACGTTACCTTCAAATAAAGTAGCAAAAAGCCATTTATGGGAGCGCACGGATTTCATGGCGCGCGCGCACACACACACACACACACACACACACACACACACACACACACACATATATATATAATTATGTACTTATATATATACTTTACTACGTCTTCTTTCCCTCCTCTTTTCCATTCCATCGGCACACTTACTGTCTCTTCTCCTGACGGAGCTGAGCTCTTCGCTCAAACTTTCGCTTCCAATTCAACCATGGGCGATTCCGGTGCTGTTCTTCCAGCTTATCCTCCCTCCGACTTAATTATGTCTTGAAATTAGAATCTCTTCCAACGATGTTCTTTCGGCCCTATCTGCACTCAACTCTAGGAAGGCATAAGGTCCTGATGGTGTCCCTCCTGTTCTCAAGAACTGCGCTTCTGTGCTGACACCCAGCATAAGCAAACTCTTTCGCCTTTTTCGTTCATCTGGTACTTTTCCTTCCTGCTGGAAGTTCGCTTTCATTCAGCGTGTCCCGGAGAAGGGTGACCACACTCAACGCTCCAACTGCTCTGATTTCTTGCCTTTCTGAAGTTTTTTAATCTATCCTTAATAGAAAAGTTCTTAAACACCTCTCTTCTCACAATCTTCTTTCAGATCGTCAGTACAGGTAGCGCAAGGGACGCTCAACTGGCGATCTTCTCGCGTATATCTCTGACTCTTGGTCATCCTCCTTTCGGGATTTTAGTGAAACCTTTGCTATTGCATTAGACATATCAAAAGCTTTTGATAGAGTCTGGCACAAATCTTTTATTTCCAAACTGCCCTCCTTCGGTTTCCATCCTTCCATCTGTGCCTTCATCTCTGATTTCCTTTCCAGACGATCTATAGCTGCAGTTGTAGATTAACCACTGTTCTTCTCCTAAAGCTATTAACAGTGGTATTCCTCAAGGTTCTGTCCTGTCGCCTACTCTTTTCTTTTTATTTATCAGTGATCTTTTAAGTCGCACTTCCTGTCCTATTCACTCCTATGCCGATGATTTCACTCTTCACTTCTCCACCCGCTTCCCAAAGCGTCCCTCTTAACAGTTACTCCATGTCCAAGTGGACGGCTATCGTACACCTGACCTCTGATCTTTCTACTATCTCAAATTGGGGAAATTGGGGCAGAGAAAACTTTGTGGCTTTCAATGCCTCAAAAACTCAGTTTCTCCAACTGTCTACGCGTCATAATCTTCCATACGACTATCCCATTACCTTCAACAATATACAACTCAATCCTTCCTCTTCTCTTAACATTCTTGGGGGTTTCCTTTTCTCGTAATCTTTCCTGAAAAGATAACATATACTCTCTTTCTAAAACAGCTTCTAAGAAGTTAGACATGTTGTACCGGTTCTGCAGTTTCTTCATCCCCACTCAGTTGCTGTCTCTGTACAGGGGTCTTGTCTGTCCCTGTTTGGAATACGCTTTTGATGCGTGGGGTGGTTAAACCCACACACCGTTACGAAGAAAATTAAACAACTCCAAGCATAATTATTATTATTATTATTATTACTATTATTATATTATTATTATTACTCTTGACAAACCTCGTGTGGATCTGGTGGTACTGTACTGTAACACTACAAGAAAGAAATTTGACGACTAAATAATTTCGACCATAATTTTTATTTCTCTCTTTGATGCCTCGAGATTCATTGTAAAATAAAATTGCTCCATGCAGATCATCGTTTCTAAAAATTTAATTGTTCCATTTGAACCAAATATGGCACTATTCTTGAAAATAATAGTCCATCCTTCTTTTCTGGAACAATTTTGAATCAGTTTTATGTTTAATGTCGATATAATTGGTCCAGAAAAGAAAGTTGTTCCACCACTGTAAATAATAGTTGTCCCATGCAGACCACCTTATCTAAAACTTTAATTGCTCCATTTCCTGCATGAGCCGATTATAAATCAATTTCTTTATAAAACGATGGTGCATCAGAGAAGCCGTTCGAACATCGTTCCTTTCTAAATCGATTTTAGATCGTTTTCTATCGTCAAATTAATTCAAAATCGTTCCATATTCGGTTCGAATGGAACAATTTTATTTGTAGAAACGGTGGTCCGTATGAAACAAATTTGATTTAGTCTCCGCAAAAAGTAAGTTTACAGTTGAATATATACGCTAAATTCGTGTCCAATTTTACCACAAGGATGTTAAATTAACACGAAACTCGCGTGGATTTTCATACGTGTTTATTCTTTTAACTTTGTTAATTTCAGTTACACACATACACACACACACACACACACACACACACACACATATATATATATATATATATATACACACCTTTGGTAGCCTTTGGTTAGCTTCCTCCCGAATTGTTCTTTTGACGAAGGTCAAGCTTTTCACTCCACCTTAGACCTACAGTTTAACGTGGAATCCGAACCACACCCCATCAGCAGCCCAGCGTCTTAACACTAGGCCACCTAGGGTACCCATTTATCTACCAACCACTTTCTTTATTGTGTGGAAGGATGAACAACTGGGTTTTGCTGCGCGCCGGCTGCCGTCGGGTCTCGAACCCGGGGCCGATGGATTCGTAGTCAGCGACGCTAACCACTACACCACCGAGGCGCATATATATATATATATATATATATATATATATATATATATAACAAGTCATTTTATTTTATTACGTAATTTACGAAGAAACATAAACTGCGCTTTTCCTTCCTTAAAAAAGCGTTTAAGCAACAGGCATTTATAACGCTGTTTCCCCTCTTTGCTTTCCTTTTAAAAGCATTTTCTGAGGGGAATAATTTCTAACTGCATTCCCTTACTCTGAAATTTCACTTATTTAAGAGAGTTCTATTCGCTTCTGTGCATACAGAGGTGAATACATGGCCTTCATAAAGACCTTTTGCTCTTAAAACGTAGAGTTAATACCTCTCGATAATGGAAGCGCCATTTTTTTCATATTTTTGTAAAAGCTGATATTTATGTCGAAGAAGGCAGCTGTTATAAAAAATGACCACCATAATTAGGCTGTATTTCAATATACTTTTATTTACACACACACACACACACACACACACGCAGAAAAAATATTAAAAAAATCGTTACGAAACTTCTTTGTACAGTGGCCACAAAGTCCCTTTGCAGTGAAATTACAGCATTCGGAGGAGATTGTAGACACCAATCGACCAGGGAAGTACTCCAGGGAGGACGTTAGGCAGGAGACAGGGAGTGCTGGAACTCCCGTTTCTCCTGTCACTGTCCTCTTTAGCTGATCTTTTTCCGTGTCTCATCTACCCTGTGAGTAGCTCAGCATGCTCTCAAACACGCTTCTCCTTCTATTCTTCGCTACACATACGTGCATTTTGCACACTACACAATTTTTTTTTAAAACAATGGCATAGTAAGCCTCAGAAACCTTGATTTCGGCTCTCTCTTATCTAAGGGGGGGGCACTTTTGCGGGCGCTTGCCCTTGGCTCCCCTTTCGTACATAAAAAAATAAAAAAATCTGTATGTTGCCCTTCTTTTTCATGCAAAGGGATTTTGTGGCTACCCTGTATAAATGGAAAAAGCTCAAAACCGGAAAATTATACCAAGTAATAATTGAAAAGTGCATTTCGAATGATTGTGAAGCTAAAACTCGACAGAGCAAATTCGAGACATTAAGATAATGGCTATTCTTTGAGATCGAAACCAACCATCCGCGAAGCAACGGAAATGAATGCGTTTCTCTCATTATGAGAATTGACGTTGTTGATTAAGACATCATTCTCTCCACTTAAATCACATACACAGATAGCCCCTCTCACAGTCAAATGAACCTCCGGAGAAATCTTTGAAACGACATTTGAGTTAAGATTACGAACGAAACTCGTCATATTTCAAACTGTTTGAGGATCGTGGAAGATTTATGGCGCAGTTAGTCATCAAAATGTATTTACTTTATTTACCTGTGGTCTCGGAACTGCACAAAATGAAAGGCTGGCAGTTTAAATCCTTCCGCCGGAAAAGAGGCATTTCCTAATATCATCAAATTATTTTAATTAGAAAAATAAATGAGAAGCTAAATTTTGACCGGGATGTCGATCATTAGTTACAAAATGAACGCAGAGAGTCTTTGCTCACCATGTGAGGTTCATGTAAAAGATTTGTTGACAATGTAGATAACGTCAGTTCGTCATTTCGAACAGCTAAGTGTTATTTGTATGATCTGGGTGATTGTGGACGTGTCTTGATGAAAACTCTTCCTCACAAAAGCCTGTATAAAGAATAATACACAGACCTGTGACGTTTTGGAGGTCTGTTCTTTTTTCGGATGAGTCCCATTTTAATCATTACAAGTTGAATGGACGCGCATGGCTGTAAAAAATGGCTGATCACACGCTTCATGAATCCTGGTGATAATATCACAGTTTAATACCGTAGTTTTAGTGTAATGACCTCGTATAGACATCGAAACACTTCTCAGTTCTGTTAAATATGCATCCTTTCTTGATAGTCGTCTCCTCTCATTGTTCCAACAAAATATTTTGCCTTCGTGAGTCTTGTAGAAAAGCTAATCAACATTTTTGCTGCAACCAATGTACATGTTATGGGCCGGCGCGCAGCAAAACCCAGCTGTTCATCCTTCCATACAATAAAGGAAGTGGTTGGTAGATAAATGGGTACCCTAGGTGGCCTAATGGTTACGACGCTGGGCTGCTGATGGAGCGTGGTTCTGATTCCACGTTAAACTGTAGGTCTAAGGTGGAGTGAAAAGCTTGACCTTCGTCAGAATGAACAATTCGGGTGGAAGCTAACCAAAGGTTACTTCCATGACAAGATACTGCTCATTTCGTTCGAGCAGGCCTTGTTATCATAGAGAGTTACAAGGAGTTACAAGGAAAAGAAGTACCTCAAAAAGCCTTGCGACCCATACCGAGGAGGTACCAATGGCAACGGTGCCACGGAAAAATTCTGTCACCCTCAAATAGTGTGCAAGATTCGGTCTAACCTTTTCTTGAACAGATCCACAGAGAACTGTTCACCACTTCTGAAGGTAGCCTGTTCCATGTGTCACAGATCTTATAGATAAGTAATTCCCACACACACACACTAGTCCTAAACCGTTTCAAATCCAACTTCCAACCATTGTTGCGAGTTGGGTTATCATTTAAACTAAACATGTTTCTAAAATCGACATTGTTGAACCCGCGTAAGAACTTGAAAACCTCGATCAGTTGACCCCGCAGCCTCCGAATTTCCAGCGAAAACAAGTTCAGGGCGCGTAAGCGTCGATTGTAGCCCATATGCCTAACGGAAGGGATTAACTTTGTGGCCCTGGCCTGGACTCGCTCCAGCCTCTCAATATCTTTCCTGAGAGTGGGCGACCAGAACTGCACAGCATACTCCAGGTGGGGCCGAACCAGAGAATTGTACAGAGAGAGCACAATCTCCTTGTTCTGAAATCGAAATTGCCTCCTGATATAACTCAACAACTTCTGGGCTTTCTTTTCCACCTCCACGCACTGTTTGGTAAACTTAAGGTCGCTGCTGATGAGAGAGAGAGAGAGAGAGAGAGAGAGAGAGAGAGAGAGAGAGAGAGAGAATTACGAAGTTTCTATGGAATAGAAGTAATATTTCAAAAGTAAGATCACCGCATTTTCAATAATTCTCACTCACAAACCTATTGGTACAACAATTGGTTGATTGTGAAATGTGGTAATTATAAGGCAAAACATAGCAACAAATATTCTAAAGTAGTGTCGGAAAAAGATTCTGAAAACAGTTGTCTTCGTTAAGTGACTGACAAACAATACTTGATGACATCACAAACGTTTCAGGAAGCACTTCAACATCTCATCAAAGTAAGAAATTACTAAATAAATCAACACAAAAAATAAGATATTCCATTTTTTTTTTTTTTTTACATTATCAACAAAAGCGCTTTTCTAAAAATTCCCCCCCCCCCCAAAAAGTAATTCAATATCGATGTTCCAAAATCTCGTAAGTGACACCTTCCAATTTCTTCTTCTTTTTTTTTTCCAATATTTCGCTTTAATTCGTGTTGCAAGATAATGGTACAAGAAAATAGAAGTTATTTCCATTTCTTGTCTTGTTACTGACTTACTGTGACAATTTTGTATCAGACGCTCGTATCGTAAATGCACAAAACATTAATCAGGTTTTTCATTCTGTGAAATTGAGCTTTTGCAGTTTAAGAAGTTTTGGAATATCACTATCGTCTCTCTCTCTCTCTCTCTCTCTCTCTCTCTCTCTCTCTCTCTCTCTCTCATATATATATATATATATATATATATATATATATGCAAATTACTGCCTCTCCGTAAATAAAGGAAATAAAGTTAGTTGAATTCAAAAGTTAAATTTAGTTTTCTCCGCGAAAAGCTTTTAAAGAATAAAAACAATAATGTCTTTTATAGCCTCTAAAATCCACATATTCTCACTATATATATATATATATATAGTGTGTGTGTGTGTATATATATATATATATATGCTAAGCGGCAGAAAAATTGGCCCACTTGGAATATCGCGAAAAGCAAAAAAGTGGGCAAGCTTTTGTTTATAAAAGTTTTAAAATTCGAAAATATAGTTTCTGAGGCAATCAAATAACGAGACAAAACAACGTCAGCTGCGAACACACTAGCTGTAACGAATGGGCCCGGAATTGCTCCCACACTATCGCAATGCTCGTCTTGCTTTCGCTCGTGAGCATGTCAATTGGACTCCTCCAAAAGCAATCCTCTCCATAAAAGTGCACGGGGCGAATCTTTCTCCTGTTCTTCTCCACACTCTTTCCCGTCCATCGGATGTTCGAAGATTAAATCTTGATTCGTCCGTGAACAATACTCGTCCACCATAGTCCAATTGACATACTCACGAGCGAAAGCAAGACGAGCATTGTGGTGGTGTGGGAGCAATTCCGAGCCCATTGCTGGAGATCCAGCATGTAAGCTACCTTCCATAAGTCTCCTTCTAACGTTCACTCCGATACACTGACGTCTCGAGACCTTTCCAGCTCATTGCGGACGTTTGTGGCAGTCAAGCGACGATCTCGCAAAACACTCAAGACAATGAAACGATCGTCACGGGCAGATGTGCAGCGTGATCTTCCAGATCCTGGTCTTCGGGTGTACTCCACATAACGTTGGTAGACACGTCGAACCGTTGTTCTTGGAATTCCTAGCGCATCAGCGACGTAACGCTGGCTCCGACCATCTTCAATTAGGGCGACGATTCTTGCGACGTTCACGACACTTAAGTCCATTGTAAATGTCCAATTCTGAAACCCAAAAGAATTAGAAGTCTATCTGTTACTAAACGCAAATGCCTACTCCCACAAGTGGAAGAAAAAAGTGGCACTAGCAGTCTAAGAGCAACTGAATGTCAGACTGTCGAATTCTTAAAAGAAGTCTAAAATTCGTTACAGCTAGTGTGTTCGCAGCTGACGTTGTTTTGTCTCGTTATTTGGTTGCCTCAGAGATTATATTTTCGAATTTTAAAACTTTTATAAACAGAAGCTTGTCCACTTTTTTGCTTTCACGATATTTCAAGTAGCCCGATTTTTCTGTCGTTTAGTATATATATATATGTGTGTGTGTGTGTGTGTGTGTGTGTGTGTGTGTGTGTGTGTGTATATAAGCAAACAATCACAGGGGAAAAGGAAACACAAAGTCCGAGCGCTTTCGTGATATATTCACATTATCAAGGAGGAATATATCACGAAAGCGCTCGGACTTTGTGTTTCCTTTTCCCTGTGGTTGTTTGCTTATTTAAGGTCACGTGTTATTTTGTGATTTTAGTGCATATATATATAATATATATATATAGGCCGGCCAAATAAAATAAAACTCCTATGACAAAGGTTTGGGTTTTTTTGAGAAAGAAAATATCGACCCCCCTCAAAAACCCATTTTTTTCCATACTGCTCAAAAGTATTTTAATTTGAAATCTAAACTTAAAGTGATCAAATAATGCTAAAAAAACGTTTCTTGACATATTTTAAGATCACTTTACCCCCTATATTTTACAATATTAAGAATAATTTATTATAATTAATTTGATATACATTATCAAGACCTCTAAAATTCCATTCAAATGCCATATAATTTGATACCTACTAAAAGATCAATTTCAAAGGGGTCAAATAATGCGAAAAAACTTCTTTAAAGGGCCATATCCAAGGACCATATTAACTCGAGTTGATTGAAAGTAATTTATTTGTTTAAATTATAGCGTAACAGTAGCTACATATCAATAAATATTGTAATATATGGCTGGTATGGTTGGGATTTAGAATATGACGTACCGTACGTTTCTGTCCTTGGCTGCTCCTAACTTTTAAAAAAAATATAGAAGCGAATTGAAGTTATTTGATACCCTCTATGCAGAGGTCATCAATAGGCGCATTTTACTACTGATTTACTTTAAAATGTAGGCAAATTTTGATTTTTTGAAAGATAATGTCATTATGTCAGCCACATTATGAAAACACTACGAAAAAACAAAAGAAGTGTGGGTAGAGGACCTTGGCAGAGATACATAAACGGTGTTATAACGTTTGCTCCAAAATTTAACCTATAACCCAAAATGTATTACTGTACTGTATTCGTTTTGTATCATTTCGTTTTGGGAACACTCGTACTTTCCAACAACAAGTTTTTTAGGCTCTTTAAATCTACCTGAGAGTTCGACCAACCTGACTTATACCTAACCTGACTTAACCTAACATACAATAGAAGTAAAAAGATGCGTCTCTCATTTAGGGGAAACAAAACGATAAGAAATGAACACATTTTGGCGCATAAGTTAAATTTTGGCGCGAAACGGTATATACACCCTGAATTTTGATTTTGGCTCTCTTTTTCCTCTATTGGAGGGTAGGGGGAGTTTTTATGAGCATTCACCCTTGGCTACTTCTCCCTACATAAAAAAAATACCCGGACAGAAACACCTACGCGGATTGCACCGAAAATTAATTGGTGACCATAGCTGTCATGCCTGAGCTTAACGCTAATTAATGAAAAATCTTTTAGAATTTTTATACATGGATCCTGAGTTATGGATTATAAATTATGGATTATTATCCTGGATCATCTTTGTTTTAATATTTTATTAGCTCTATAATTATCCATATTTTTTAACTGAAATATCTGAATAGAGGATGAGTGTTTTTTTAATTATATGGTGTAGCCCAGCTGTTCTCAAACTTTCCCTTCTTCTGTACCCCTTGAATTCTTTCACGAGTTTTTCTGGACTTTCGAGAGAGAGAGAGAGAGAGAGAGAGAGAGAGAGGATTTTTACTTTCTTTACGACCGTGTGACTCGTGGCCATTTGTTAATCGTATATAAAATTAAAAGGGTTATATTTTCAGGACCCCTTCGCGTACCCCATAAGATTCCCTCGCATACCCCTGGGGGTACGCCGTACCCCGGTTTGATAACCATTGTTATAGCCTGTATATACTATACATTTAATTAGAAGGACGTCTAATAAACCTATTTAAACTCTACATATAAAATTATATTTTGCCTTTATAAAAGATAATTAATATAATTTATTGAAATTATATAATTATTTTATTATATATAAACGAAATTTTTTATTGTATTGACCAAAACGAAAGAAAAACGTTTTTTTTACAAAAAAAAAACCTAAAATAAAACGGTTTTTTAAAGACTAAATATAAATTTGATACGTTTTGACAATGATCGCGTCATATCACTGTCCGGGAGGACTTAGTTACATGTCTTTACTAAAGCCAAAAATCGATAAAGCGATTGTGAAGGATTTTGTTTACCAATATTTAGCTGAATTCGGAGAAAACCGAGCGATTTCTTTATTCGCGGTTGATTTAAGACCAGAGGTGATCCTGGTTCTCCATCTTCGTCTCTTTTAGAAAGAATTGCGATATTGTTCTTTTCTACGCGGGACTCGGAGAGTGATTATGGTCCGCGGTTGTTTACTGACTTGGGCAAACATTTGTATTAAAAGGATGTCCTTGATGGCTGGGGGTATTTTGTTTATTATAAGAGAGAAAAATAATTACGGTTACAATAAAAAAACATGTTGTAGTTTTGTTTTTGTTTTTGTTTTTTTATGGACTATATCGTGCCCACGTCGTAACATCGCTTCCAGTTCGATAAGTGAGGTTAATCGAAGTTCTCTCTCTTTACTAGTTGGAGGGGGTGAGCCTTTTGTGTGTCCGCTGTTCAGATACTGTAGACACCCATTGGGGGTGAAATCCCACGTAAAGCCGTAGGTCCTCTCCGTCACCCGACCTCTACGTTAGAAAGGTTAACTTTTTTTTTTTTTTTTTTTTTTTTCAGGGTGGTTCTAAAAAATATTTTAAACATTTTTCAAACTTTTAATAATTAATATAGATTTTTTTCCAAGTTTAATTTTTTAATTAAGAACTTAATAAAAATCCGTTAATTAATTAACACTAACTGAATGCAATTACGATTTTTAAATTAATCCTACATTTAATGAGATTTAAAACTTTTTTGAGTTCGCTAACATTTATGGAAATCAAAGCAAATTTAAAATAGGAACTCGTCCTCTCTTTTTTCTGTGAAGTTGCATAGTGGAAGATGAGACTCGGAAAATATCAAACTAAATAACACAAAATTTTAAAACGAATGTAAATGATTTTGAACCTTGTCGTATCGACGTCTAAAAAATTTTCAGTCAGTATTAAGAGACTAATTCACTCCAAATCTCAAATTCGTTTTCAAACTTATAAAATAGAAGAGAACTCCAACATATACTGTGTATATATAAGAGAGAGAGAGTATCCAATTTCATGTATTAACGCTCTGTTTTAAGATCAAAGTGTGTTGCAGAAAGACTAATGACGTAACGCGATCCTCAAAGAACTTCATGAAAGGACTATAAACATACGCATAAATAGTAAAAAGTTATTTCAAAACGCATTTCTCATGCAAGAATGAAACGAACCAATTTTTGTGTTGATGTTTTTGTAAATCGAAAAAGAAAGCAAATTAATCCTGAATTTAATCAATGTTAATACCAAAAACCAATAAATTCTTAATGACTAAGAAGAAGTGTCTGAAATTCGTGCGGAACCGCCTCGAAACGCAACGAAATGCGTGCGGCGACTTTCAAGATACAAACCAATTCCGGATAACATTTTATCCTCTAGATCGGATTCTCTGTCCGATGTTTTTCGAGGAATCTGACGTGGACCAAAGAAGCGGTGATCGTGGATGGGTTGGGGAGAAGAGGGAAAGATAATTAATAGTCACTGTTCTTAGCGAATTGGACCCAATAGGGTATTTTCCGGACATCTGCAATAAACATGTTCACTAAAATTACTTAATAGCAGTACATCACAGACATAAAAACAGGTTTTGTGACTGTACAACAGGACCAAAATTGGCAAGAAAAACCTTCGCATGACCTACGGAACCTTACAGATGTTACGTTTCTTTACAAACATAGCAAAAATTTAATTATTTTAGTTGTGATCAGTTATAGTTGTGGAAAGTTGTGGTTCGCTATAATGAATGAATACAACCAACATTTTTTAACATAAGCACGTGTAATTTTTACAAATAATCTCCCCTACAGTTTCTTCACATGAATTTTTTTCATGCAGGAAGCAGGGGCCAAGGGCAAATGCCCGCAAAAGCGCCCCCCCCCCACTATAGAAGAAGAAGAGAGCCAAAATCAAGGTCTAGGGTTTTCGAGATGCCTAAACACTCTGCGTTTGAAAGATGAGAGGTGATAGACAGGAGGAAAGATGGATTGAGGAAGATTGTTCCAGAGTTGACTGGTTGAGTAGATAACGGATTGAAAATACCAACTAACTCTTGCGTTAGAGGTTCGTCAGAAAAGGAATGAGAATGTGTCGAAAGTCTGGTACTGCGTCCTCTCCTTAAAGGAGGAGGCATGCAGTTAGAGAGTTCAGAAGAGCAATGTCCGTTAAAATAGCGATAATAAAGAGAGAATGAGGCAACATTGCGACGAAAAGAGAGGGATTGAAGACAATCAGTAAGAGGTGGGGAATTGATGAGACGAAAAGCCTTTGATTCCACCGGTCAAGTACGGTTGTGTGGGTTGAGCCACCCTGTATATGAGAAACATACTCCATACAGGGACGAACAAGACCCCTGTACAGAGATAACAACTGAGTGGGGGTGAAGAAACCGCGGAAGTGGTACAGCACACCTAACCTCTTAGAAGCTGTTTTAGAAAGAAAGTATATGTGATCTTTCCAGGAAAGATCACGAGAAAAGAAAACGCCAAGAATGTTAAGAGAAGAGGAAGGATTGAGTTGTGTATTGTTGAAGGTAAGGGGATAGTTGTGTAGAAGATTGTGACGAGCAGACCGATGGAGGAACTGAGTTTTTGAGGCATTGAAAGCCACAATGTTTTCTCTGCCCCAATCAGATATGGCAGAAAGATCAGAGGTCAGGTGTCCCATAGCAGTCCTCGCGAATCATAAAGGGACTGCTGTGAGGGACGTTTTGGGAAACGGGTGGAGAAGTGAAGAGTGGAATCATCGGCATAGGAGTGAATAGGACAGGACGTGCGAATTAAAAGATGTTTAATAAATAAAAGGAAAAGAGTGGGTGACAGGACAGAACCTTGAGGAACACCACTGTTAATAGTTTTAGGAGAAGAACAGTGGTCATCTACAACTGCAGCTATAGATCGGCCAGAAAGGAAATTAGAGATGAAGGCACAGATAGAAGGATAGAAACCGAAGGAGAGCAGTTTCGAAATTAAAGATTTGTTCCAGACTCTATCAAAAGCCTTTGCTATGTCTAGCGCAATAGCAAAAGTCTCACCGAAATCCCGAAAGGAGGATGACCAAGAGTCAGAGAGAGATGCAAGAAGATCGCCAGTAGAGCGTCCCTTGCGGAATCCATACTGACGATCTGAAAGATGATTATAAGAAGAAAGGTGTTTAAGAATCTTCCTATTAAGGATAAATTCAAAAACTTTGGAATGGCATGAAATAAAAGCAATTGGACGATAGTTGGAGGGTTAAGAGCGCTCACCCTTCTTTGGGACAGGCTGAATGAAAGCGAACTTCCAACTGGAAAGAAAAGTACCAGATGAGAAACAAAGACGAAAGAGTTTTACCTAGGCAGGGTGTCAGCACAGAAGCACAGCTCTTAAGAACAACAGAAGGAACACCATCAGGACCATACGCCTTCCTAGAGTTGAGCCCAGATTGGGCAGAAAAAACATCTTAGAAGAGATTCTAATTTCAGACATAATGAAGTTATTTCTTTCTTTTTTATTATCTACATAAGGAGAGACACCGGATTTAGCTTCTGGATACCGGACGTTTAAAGGCCTACATAAATTTATGAAGGTCACATAAAAAACGTACTAAAAGGTGCGTGGAAATTTCTACTCAGTTATTCGTATTTGTGAAAATCTCTAAAACAATTATCTGCAGGTTTATTTATTTTTTTAAGTCTGTACGTTCGAATGTTTATTTAAGAGAGATTCATATAAAATGAAACTCTCAGTAACATTCTATTTTACAAAAAGATATTGAATGTGTAAAACGAGAGTAATGGAGTATCATTTTAGTTTTGCATTCTTTTATAACTCAAATCGTAGGTTTTACTAAGAAGAGGTTATTCATAACGTTATTTACAAAGTTATATCAGTACGTTTTATGGTTAAATTACAGTATATTAATGTATAAAAATTAAAGGAGAGTAAAGCAAAGATTACGTCATCAGTCGCTATTTAGAATAAATGAACTCGGATTAATAATTAATGTATATTAATTATTAAAGTATTTAATTCTATTAAAAGTCTTCAGAGGGGAATTAAAACCGAAATAAATTCCTGAAGACTGCAGGCATGAACGACTAAAGTCGTGACAATATATGTATAATATAAAGAGACTAGCAAACAAAGATAAGTTTATAAATGCTTATAAAACGTTCATAAACATTTACAAAAAGGCTATAAACGTTCATAAACGTTTACACTGCCTATAAAATTTTCATAAACGTGTATAAAATGCCTATAAAACGTTCATAAACTTTTACACACTGTCTATAAAACGTTCATAAACGTTTATAAAATCCCTATAAAACGTTCATAAAAGGTTATGAAATTACTATAAAAGTTTATGAAATGACTATAAAACGTTCGTAAAAGTTTATGAAATGACTATAAAACGTTCGTAAAAGTTTATGAAATGACTATAAAACGTTCGTAAACGTTTATAAAATTACAATAAAACGTTCATAAACGCTTACACAATACCTATAAAGCGTTCATAAACGTTTATAAGATGCTTATAAAACGTTTAATAAACGACAGTTGTTTCGAGGGACAGAAGTAAATAGACAAGTGATATTTAAAGTGTTATAAATATGGGCTTTATACACTGTATGGTAAAGGGTCCCTTTGTCTAATGTAAAGCTACAACATGCCTTTATATTGCTTTTACAAGTTGTACTGTTAGAGTGGATCATTGAGTAAGAAGAGTAGGGTCATTGAGTAGGAAGGGTAAGGCTGGTGCTAAGAGTAAGAATGAGGATGAAGAATAAAAGTTTGAAGTCGATAAATGCGTGACACTTCAGATAGAGAGTGAATTTTTTTCTGTTTGTGAAGTCCCAAAATTGTTCATTTACTAACTTTGAGTTTGCAGTAAGTGAGATTTATTTGTGATATTATGGCGAGTCCACTGGAATTCTAAATATAAATTTAACCCTTTCGTTCCGGTTGTAGCATATAAGCTACGCGTCCAATTTGCGTTCAGATCCGGGTGTGATAAATAAACCAACTCCTAATTTTTTTTTAAACTCCGGGTGTAGTTTATACACCAAGGGTATATCCCTCTTTCCACCCTATGGGGTTGAAAAGGGGGGGGGATATATGTATTATACTGTAATTCGAATTCGTATAATTCGCTTCAAAGCTATACCCGTAGTGAAAGGGTTAATAATAACTGTGTATCAATACTAAACTCTAAAGAAAAGAAATTAGATAATTATTATTAATTATTAATAATATAGGTGAATATTGTTTATTATATGAAAGGGCAGTGAACTAACTTAGTATATTTGTATATGGTTGAGTTAAACTCGAAGAGGGATCAAGTCTTCGAATAAGCCACATCTTTTGGTAGGAGTTCATTAATTTTGTGTGTGCAGTTATGAAAAGTTCAACTATGTATTCTATCAGTTCCCATGAAATGTTTGTAATAGTTATGAATATATTATTATAGTAATACATAGCTTTTGTGAATTTTGGGATCGCCTGAAGATCAGGGCACCCAGCCTTCTTTAGTTAGCCTTATAAAGCTAACTAACGAAAATATCACGATCTAACCTAACCAATCGTTAGGTCAACTGTACACCCTTGACGATTGGTTTGGTTAGGTCGTGATATTTTCGTTAGTTAGTCTTATTAATCTAACTAAAGGAGGCTGGGGGGGCCATGATCTTCAGGTGATCCAATTTTGTGGTGATTTCTTATATTTAATTTATAATTATCAATAACAGGCACAGATACAAGGGGGGGCGGGGCTTAACTCTTCTAGCTTTAACCTGAATGACATCTCATATTCTAATAATTTTGAATATTTTATATACTATTGGGCTGACAATATTTACACGACACCGGCAACAAATCCTAAATCCCCACGCCTCCCCCAACCCTCCTATATCCGCGCCTGGATAAACAAGAGTGGGCAAAGGAATGCGTGAAGGAATTAAGTTAGTCTCATCCATAAACTGAATGAAACCTCCACATGAGATTGATTAATGTTTACGTAACTTTTAATGCGTAATTTTAAGAAGTGTTAATGTTACATTAAAGTTTGCGAAACACCTGAAGATCAGGGCCCCCCATGTATTCTTGTTTTTTTGCTTTACAGTATCAAATATAATAAAAATTAAATTGAATGCCCGGTTAGGTGAACTGTACGCCCTTGACGATTGGTTAGGTTAAGTCGTGATATTTTCGTTAGTTTTAACGAAGATATTTGGTAATTGAGGCTGGGGGGCCCTGATCTTCAGGTGATCCAAGTTTTCTAATATACTACTAATGATTGTTTTAGCTTATAAAATTTATTAAGTAAAAATTTATAAAGACGAGTAAAAACTTTACGAAAATGGTTGGTTAGTATATATTATAATTTCTTTTAGGCTTTATTTTGGAAACGAAGCTTAGTGTAAAATTATAACGGTCGATCAAGATTGGGTGACACTGGTTCTCGTCATTGATTCTGCCACCCTGTACCTCGCTCTTTTCCGAAAGCGCCCTCCTCAGCTCAACTTCCCCATTCATTGTTTTGGACTTATCACAAAGTACTATAAATGCTGGATGAAGTGAAAGGAGTTAATTGGTTTGTTAGTTCATTTCGACCTTGGTTGTTATTTTTGGGATTGGTGGTTATTCACTACCCTTTAGGGTTGTATGTTAAATATTTTTAAATTTGTTAATGTGTTTCCTTGGTCTTTAATACCTTTTGGAATTTAAAGTGAAATAATCATTGTACAACCATTTGTTCGAACCCGTGTGTGAATGCAAAAGATTTCAAAGCCCCCTCCGCACGTACCTTGCAATAGTATACCTTTGATTTATGGTATTTCATCCCATTCTTGATCAAAATTTGAATCAAAAAATCTTTCGAAAATAAATAATATTTTTTATTATATAGAGAGACTGACCTTAACAAATAAAGTTTTAATGGCATAATGTCCTTCCCTGATTTGAGTGCATACACACTTTCGGCTAGAACACCATCTTCCATCGAAAGAGTTCCTTAACCAGAAGGTTGACCACCGCATGTAATAAGCGGGGGAGAATTCCTCTTGAAAGATATTAGTGGGGCACGCTATGAATCATCTCGGGTTATATTATAGCCTATATTAGGAAGATAACGCCTGATGGCTTTTGTAAAGTTATACGAAATAATTACATTTATTTCATTAAAACTTGCATTACAAAAAAAGATTGAAATAAAACAATAAGCAAATATTTAAAAAATAACTACAACACATTAAAAAAAAATTTAAATAACAGTATTAATAACCATTGCCGTCCAACAACTGGTCCGTATATATCCGAGACGATTAACCAAGAATAATTTTCACCAAGCAGAATACAGAATGTAAAATAATAACGACTCATAAAACCGTGTTACTGTTCATTCTACTGGAATGATATGGAAGCTAATATTAAAATATTCTCATTTATGATATATATATATATATATTTCTTTGTTAACGCACTTCATCAACTTTATTTGCGACGGTTAAGTCCTCTAATTCGGGAAAACTGCAGCGATATTTTACGTTTATCTATTTTTTCAGTGTTTATATTCGGCAAGACCTCTGAGAAAACTTTGGAATTAAATAAAATACAGTTTAAAAATAATTCTCTGGAAAAACTGTAATAAAATAGGAACTATTTTCAGATGTAATAAAATGTTTCGACACTCAAAATATTACGTCGTTTTGTGAAAAAAAAATTTAACGTAAACTTTTCATAGATACAAGAATTACATCCTCATTGTTTTGATACGTTGTTATATCATGCTTAATTTATCCTGCTGATTATTGTGTACGTTTCATTATTTTACTCTGCACTGACAGACACACACACACACACACACACACACACTGAAACGTGTGTGCCTTCAGTTATAGAGAGTGGTTTTATTAATCAACCAGTCAATGGAAAGAAAATATTGATTAGCGATTATTATTGACAAGTTTTAATATGAATGAACTTAGTTAAACTTCTTTACAAAATTTTGGTTGTTTTTTATTTTATTATATTAAAGTGTTCTTACAAAGTATCTCCATATGTGGACAAACGGGCATTCTGGGAACTGTGTGATAGATAATCCCAGCGAGGGAAAAAAAACTGTCCCTCTCGTCTCAATTCTGCATATTTTCTCCATATACGTACGTGGAGCGGAGGTACTTGTCCATATAATGAAATTAACCAATCGGATGTCAGGAAATAATACGTAACAACGTGGTAGGCGTAAAGTTGTCCATTTGTGTGGACAAAAGATATAAAAGGGTTAAATTAGTATTTTGTTAATCACGTACGAGCTTCGCCGGAACCACTTTGCGACACTGCTTTCTGTTAGACCAGCTCAGCGACGTGGATCTGTTCGGTAGTTACATGAGCGATCCCCTCTGAGTTCAAACAATGTAGAGACCCTTAGATGATTCGGATTCCACGTAAAGCTGTAGGATACCTCCGTCACGTGACCTTCGTCGTTACGAAGGCGGTTAAACAAACCTAACATTATCATTATTTTAAGTAACGTTAAAAGTGCATTTTTCAATTTGATCGAAATGTTTGTTTGAAATCGCAAACTTAATTTAAAGATAATCCCAAATCACTATCATTTATAATCTAATCCTCCTTTTAAAAAGTTTCAAATTAATATCCGGAAGAAAGTCGCGTGTCTATTCCTCTACAAAACCATCCAATTTTATAGTAACTCAAAAGAAAAACCCTCAAAATTAACGATGGTCTCCATAAAAACCTCATTTAACCTTTAGGTGAAGAAAACTTGCCAATTGTTTTTGAAAAATACATTGTTATTCTCTTATAACAGAGTTGACATTTGGAGAAACTGTTTTTAAGGTATTCATTCACGTCACTCCTCTCGTGTTCGATCCATACTGAGCTTATATATATATATATATATAATATAAAATGTTTTTTATATATATATAAAATTTTCTATGTTGTTTGCAAGGATATGCTTCAAATATGAAGATTTTGAACAGAGTAAAATACATATTGAATATTCTATGCGATACATGATTTGATAAACTCTTTCGCAAATTGGAAAAAAGGTAACAAGCGAAGTGTCAGATATATTAAACAAAGTCAACTACATCAAAAATAGTGAATTCATTAATAATTCATATATACTGTATAAGTCATGCATACATCGTTCAAGTCTCTGTGTGTGTGTGTACGGAGAGAGAGTATATAAAAAGATGCATAAAAAATAAATGTGAAGCCATATTGGCGTATAAACATAAAAATAAATTGATATTTTACGACAATACAAACGTTTATGATATAAAAGTCCTTCGTCGATCGATATACAACAAAAGAAAGTAATTTCACAGTAAATATTATAATAATTTCACAGTAAATATAATTGAGGAATACGAAATCGGCCAACAATTAAAAATAGACAGGCGAACAATGGTGTATATTATACAGTTTCGGGCGCATTAAACATTTATATAATTAGATAACGGAAATGCAAACGCGAAGGAAAATACGAACGTGAAAAATTATGAATTTGTTGGTGGATAGATAATGGGACGATAAGATTTGGGAAACAGACAGACAATAGACAAACTTAAAACGGTCGAAAGAAAATAAAAATCAAACGGTCGAAAGAAAATTTGAATGAGAACGGCACAAGAGTATTCTGTCCAGTATTCCTAAAAAAATAATAACGGTATGAATATTAATAATAGTAATAATAATAGTAGTAGTAGTAAGGATAATAGCAATGTTCATGATAGTAACGGCAATAACAAAAATAGTAGTAGGAAAAACTCAATGATACTCGCGGGAATAAGGACGAAACGACTCAACTGGATTATAAAGAGAGGTATAATGGAGATATATTGAAATCGTAAATACAAAACGAGGGAAAAGTAAAGTATTAAAAGGTTTTCCGAGTTTGTCTGGTTTTTTTTTTTTTTTCCCTACCGTATGACGTAATCTTCTACAAATTCTATTCCGTTTGAGTTTACAAATAGTTTTTTCCCCTCTTGAGTCTGCATATATATATATATATATATATATATATATATATATATATATATATATATATATATAAAATTCTAAACAAAATGCAGGCCTGTATATGGACGGTTTGCGATTACGAATACTTGAGGTTTTTGGTCCAGTTTGTGTAGAACAAGCCTAAGGTAGTACGAGTGTCACTGTAATTGATACAGCTAAAATTATGCTCGCTTATAGAGGAAACCCAACCTTGTAGTGCATCTTGCTCCTGAAAAATTCTGCACCAGGACTAATAGTAACTGGTGGTGTCTACAATACAAATGAACAAAAACTGCAGTAAAATGAATATGGATATAAATGTTCTTTTAACTAGACTAACACAGAGCATTGTTGCCTTCGTCAGTACTTTGACTCCCTATTTGCTTAGCAATGCTGCTGCGAGCTGCTCGTACCCTGAAATGGGTTTAGGGGGGGGGAATGGTATTCTATGTAAAAAGATGTTTAGCTCTTCATACATCCACTTGAAGTATGAATGAATCGATGATTGTGTGTGTGGTGTGTGTGTGTGTGTGTGTGTGTATATATACAGTATATATATATATATATGTGTGTGTGTGTGTATATATATGTATATATATATGCGCCTCGGTGGTGTAGTGGTTAGCGTCGCTGACTACGAATCCATCGGCCCCGGGTTCGAGACCCGACGGCAGCCGGCGCGCAGCAAAACCCAGCTGTTCATCCTTCCACACAATAAAGAAAATGGTTAGTAGATAAATGGGTACCCTAGGTGGCCTAGTGGTTAAGACGCTGGGTTGCTGATGGGGCGTGGTTCGGATTCCACGTTAAACTGTAGGTCTAAGATGGAGTGAAAAGCTTGACCTTCGTCAGAATGAACAATTCGGACGGAAGCTAACCAAAGGTTACCAAAGGTGTGTGTGTATATATATATTTTAATTTCTAGGAAGGATGGAACCCAAATTTTAATTTCTTAGAAAACCTGTGGGATAGGAGCACAGATGGACTACAGTAGTTATTTTATTTATTTATTGCGCTACGTCCCCCAGAATCTCAACCTAAAAAAAATCGTGCGTCCAATTTTTTAAAGGCTGCAGGCGCCCCTGTGTATATATATATATATATATATATATATATATATATATATATAATATATATATATATATATATATAATACGCGAGTCTGTATAAACAGAAAAGCAACAACCAATCTTTATTCAAAATACTTTACAAAATGTATACAATATTAAACAGTTGAAGCGAAACATCACATCATCCACAGATGTACAGAATGTTGGTATTTTTTTTAGTTTGTATTTAGTGGCAAGTAGTTTAAGCAGAGCATTTTCATCTGAATATGCCATTGGAAAGCGTAAGAACGTTTCAGGCAAAATCTTTGAGAGATTCATTTCAATTTTTACAATAGAACGTAAGAAATTAAATGAAAATAACAGAAATGAAATGAAGTAAACACCAAATTTGATGGATGAATATTAATTAAGTCCATCAAAATTGCATTTATTAATTTCTAACATTAAAAAATGAAAATTCAGGTAATCTTAGGAATAATAACAAAGAAATGATAAATAATTAACACCATTAGTGGATTACCTAATTTTTTATGTTATAACATAAATTAATCTTAAAATAATAGAAATACTGATAAATGTGGTAGGCCCTACATTATATATTTGGTAAAATATACTGTATTGTAATGAGAACTAATTTATTTAATAGGGAATTGCACCCGATTTAGGACTGTATTTTACATATATTATAGGCCTATGTAATTTTTTTTTTCTTAAAGGTAGCAATTTCTGTTTAACAACAGTTACAGGTGGCGATATATATGTAACTTGGCTACAGTATATTAACAGGAATTAATGAAGTGTTGATTTAGTGATTTGCGAAACAAAATTAATGATGGTGCGTGTCTGACATTTATAGGTATAGAGTTACATATATCTGCTCCTTTGTAAGAAATGGCATTTCCTGCAGTTTGCATTGAATAATACAGTTTGTGCATAAAATCATCCGAGAAGCCTTGTATTATGATTGTTACTGTATTGATCTGATGCGGGGTAATCGCCCTGTGAATGGGCGAAGGAATGTTTATAATGAGAGTATTTGTCATCATTGTTTGAAAGCGTTCGTAAACGTGTTTTATGGATTACTTCCAACGGGTATCTTATTTAACTCTTTGTATTAAACCATGTTTTAGCGCCGTACTGTAAGTGTGGATGAACAAATGAGTAATACAGTGTAAGGAGAGCATTTTGGAGTTACAATCTTATAAGATGTTTTTGTCCATTTCAGTAACAGCTGCTTTGCACATCCATTTATAGACATATTCTAATTGCTTGTTATTAGGTAAATGATATCGTGGTGTATAGAAGCGAGTGTTGTATCATCTGCATATTCAATACACTTTAATGCTGTTGGCCGATAAAACTCATTTACGTGAATTAAGAAAAGTGAAGGCCCAATGATAAATCTTTGAGGAACCCCACTTTCCGATACAACATGTTCTGATGAATTTTTTTTTACTTTAACATACTGACAAAAGTTAGAGATATAATTTAAAGCGACTTAGCATATTCCCCTTTATATGTCATGTGTGTTTAATTTGTTAAGATATCACGTGAGAGCTTATGAAAGGCTTTCGACAGTTGGAAGCGTAAAATTATCTCAGATCTACTGTACAGTATTTAGTTTTGTTTATTTTCGTTGGATTATTCAGGACCGACCTGTATTCGACCCATCTGCCTCATTTGAGGAATCTGATGAGAGAGTTGTTTTCTACTCTCATTCTACCCTCATAGCCAGTTACGTGTAGGTGGCCAGGGACTTTACTCAGGAACCTGTACAGTTAGTGTCTGAAGGTATTTAGGTTGATGCGCTGGAGGTTCCGCAGTTATTTTGGCAGCACGCTGAAGAGTTTTGGGATTAGTATTCTGAGAGTACTTTTTTATTTTCGTTTTTATATATATGAGATACACCCACAGGGGAAAATAAAAAAGCGATTCCCTATGGGTGTGCGTCATTTATTAATGTCACGTGTTTAATTGTGAAATTCATTCCATATAATATTCGTGATAATTTGTTCCTAAAGAAAACAACATTTCTCTTCTTTGCAGAGAGAGACAGAAACCAAGTTCATTTTAAGCATAACCCGAGAATGGTGACTCCATCCTATGGACTTCAGCTGGTGGTGGTCATTTGTCTTTTTTACACTACTTTCCTGATTCCTGAGGGTGAGTAACAAACGCTTTCTATATACATATATGTTTATTCCACACATATATAATTATATATAATATTAGTTACACCAAACAAAATTAAATTTTCGAATTAAACAATTTATTTACTGAACAAATTTCCACTGCTGAGGTGATGGGGTTCGGAAATAGAGATTGATTAACATTACTATTGTTGCCTAATAATAGTTCAGAAAAATGAGTCCGCGTTCGCCGCCTGGCCTGAACTCGGCACCATGTTTCAGGCCCTCCTGACTGATTATATTATTACGGTGCGTGATGGATATTTCAGAGAAAGCGGCTCGAATCCGATAGGGGTAAAAAAATGTATGTCTTTGTTTATGTATGTATAATGCGCAAAATTTAATATATTTTAATTAAATTAAATCGTCAAATAAAATATTCTGATATAAAAGTAAAATTTCAAGAAATTCAGCTAGACTTTGTGGTAAATATGAACATAATTAATTCCCCAATCCCCACTAAGCATAATTTCTTTTTGTTTTTTTAATTATACAAATACTTTTTCAAATTTAAAAAAAAAATCAAACCAAAAGTATTAATTATTTTTTAAGATTAAAATAATTTTCAAATGAATTATTCAATTATTACTTTTTCCTTTATTCTGAGAGCAAAATCTAATCCCAAAATTTTTTATTTCTTATGTATATATATATATATATATATATTAGTGTCACAAGTCGTAAATAAAAGTATACTAATACAATTTTTCTCTCCGTTCCCTAATGGAAGCTCATCCATCATCTGCAAAGATTACCAAAAATTTATTTATATATGCGGGTGGGGTGGGGGTGGTTATAGTGCTCGTGGGATTAGGGAGTTGGGGAGAAGGTCGAGTATCCCTTCATTTCTTCTACTCTGAATATACTTTGGACTCAATTTAGCGAAATAGCTTTCATTTTTTTATATTTTATCCCTTAAGTTATGACTCCATATTTGTCTTCATAAATGTGCGTTTATATTATATTTTATATATATATGTGTGTGTGTGTGTGTGTGTGTGTGTGTGTGAAGTAGAGAGTTGGTTTGTTGCGCTCTTCATTTCATATAGCCAGGTAGTCCCGGTTTATCTGGTATTGTTCTGAGGTGTCCAGTCCTCTTTTGAAAATTTTCACTACTATACCAGTCGCGTTCCGTAGTTCCTTGGGCAGCTGTCGCAACAAAGATATTTTCCTTCAGGGTTGAGGATGTTCCCCTTCTAGCCTTTTTTAGTTTGGGAACACGACACATTCTTTCTTTCCTACTGTCCACTGTTGTTTGAGTGGTTATACTGGTTCAGAGTAAGATTAAGGACTCCTCCCTCCGCTATTATTTTCCAAGTGTAAATAATGGTGTACCTCTCTCTCTTTCTTTCCAGCAAATATAAATTTGATTCACGGAACTCTTTCCAGTAATTTAGTTCTTTGCTTCCATTGATCTTGGCTGTGAAGCTTCTCTGAATCTCTTCTAGTTGACTGTCTTCTCTTTTATATGTTAAGACTGAAATCTTTGTAACAGCTCGTGGCACTTACGCCATAGTTACGTGCAAAAACGCATCAAAATAGGTTAGGTACTTGCCTGTATATTTTGCTTTGAGTATATTGTGCTTTAACTATAGTTTGCAACTGACAAATTGAACTCTCGGATTTTCCTCTGCCTCTTTCATGAAGTTGGCAGCGAAATTGCTTATTTCATGAATTTGGCAAATGGACTGCCAATTTCATGAAATAAGCAATGTGTATATGTATATGTAGGCCTATATATGTGTATATATATATATAAGCGTCTTTCTCAACAGTCACTCCATTCTTCGCGTAGAACGGCTATGGTACACCTCACCTCTGATCTTTCTACTATCTCTGATTGAGGCAGAAAAAAACATTGTGACTTTCAATGCCTCAAAAACTCTCAATCTCGTCACAATTTTCCACACGACTATCGCCTTCAGCAATATACAACTCATTCCTTCCTCTTCTTTTAACATTCTTGGTTCCTTTTCTCGTCATCTTTCCTGGAAAGAACACGTATATTCTTTCCAAAACAGCTTCTAAGAGGTTACGTGTGTTGTACCAGCTCCGCAGTTGTACCCCCCCACTCAGTTGCTTTCTCTGTATATGGGTGCTGTCCGCCCCCGTTTGGAGTACGCTTCTCATGTGTCGGGTGGCTTAATCCACACAGCTCTTCTTGACTGGTTGGAATGAAAATCTTTACGTCTCGTCAATTCCCCGCCTCTTACTGTCTTCAATCTCTCTCTCTCTCTCTCTCTCTCTCTCTCTCTCTCTTCGCCGCAATGTCGCCTCACTCTCTCTTTTCTGTCAATATTATAACGGACAGTGCTCTTCTGAACTCTCTAACTGTATAACCTCCTCCTTTAAGGAGAGCACGCAGCCAGACTTTCAATACATTCTCATACCTTTTCTGCCCAACTCTCTAAAACAAGGGCTAATCGGTATTTTCAATCTTGATCTACTCAAATGGTCAACTCTGGAACAATCTTCCTAAATCCATCTTTTCCCGTCTATGACATCCAATCTTTCAAACGCAGTGTGTCCAGGCATCTCGGAAATCCTGGACCTTGATTTTGGCTCTTTTCCTCTATGGGGGGGAGGGCGCTTTTGCGGACATTCCCCCTTGGACCCTCCCTTCTGCATAAAAAAACACATATATAATTTGGCTTAAGATTTAAAAAAATTATATTTTATTAGTCTACCTTAAAATATAGCGTTTGGGAAATAAATTCGGCCAAAAATTAAATTTTTTAAAAATTTTAAGTATAATTTTCAATTTTTTCCTTCCTCCGAAATATAATTAACCCTTTGCAGCTCATTTGGTACACGTGACCAGATTTTCCAGTGTTTTTTTTTTAATAAAAATTACGGCGTTCTGAAAAAATCTAAAAATACTAATTACTAGTTTAAGGAGGGTGTTTTGGGAATTTGTTTCGGCGAATTTATTTCGATGAATAAACTTGAGTTGATTAGTTTGTTCATAAATTTTTTTTTCAACTTCCAAACAAACTTTGGGGGGGGGGGAGTAATTCTTAAATTAGTTTCGACAAAAGTCGTGCAGTTGAAAATAGTTCAGTTTTTACCCATCGACCAAAATAAGTACTACAACAACATTATTGGAGTTAAGTTTGGGGGAACTTTATCTTTTTCTTCATCGAATTGTGGGAGGTTGGTAGATATCGTGTCTAGTTTTCATTTTAGCAAGTTTTCTATTAAAATTACGGTCAATAAAAATTTGCTTTTAACTTTGCTTGATTACAAAAGTTATCCTGAAATTTTTTTTTATACTGAACTTTTGCCAGCTAATCAGAGCCAACTTTTAATACGAGTAACTCAATTAAAGGCTTCCTATTTGCCTTTCATTCTCAAAATTTGATTTACTGATCGCGTTATTAGGAATGCACGGAATCGAATACCACCAACTTCAAAGCAGAAGGTTCACGCTAGTTGGAAGTTAGTTATTCTCGGAAATTCTGGACGTGTCTTTTATCAGTTAAGTATAAGTGCCAGTGGCGGCTCGTCGGTAGGCACTGCGGAACTGCAGCACCCCTAAATTTTTTATTTACAATTGAAATAATCAAGAACAATATAAGGATGAGCTCACTGAATAACTTTTTCAATAACTTTTGAAACTTTTATTCATTGCTCAATGCTCATCCTTTTATTTCAGTAATTATTTCAACCCATTCTTAGAGACAGCACCCCCAGAATTTTTAGTCACGAGCCGCCACTGACTGTATAACTAGGATTAAAACCGCTTCAATGTATTAATTTAGATTTAGATTTTGAAGGAAAATTGTTTAAGTGTACGTTAGAGTGTAGTAATAATAATAATAATGAATCAATTTGATGAAGGGGTTTTCGTTGATGAAATAATAAAAAATTATTCGTCATTACATTGATGAAGAACAGTTGTTTGATGCCCTGAGAATCATCTGAGACCGAGTATTGACAGGGTGAGTGCCTGGCCCATCGTAACCCAAGAGACAGCAGCTGGGAGCGAACCCAGAAACTCACCGCCAAGAGTCCAACACCGATACCATTGAGTCACAGGGAGCTCTAGCCTTATACTCATTGTCAGATAAATTACTCAAGGAATGAATATTTCCAATTTTTCAAAATTATATATATAGTGGCGCTCATAAGTATCCGTACAGAGAAATATTTCGGTTATATTCGTCCTTATCTTTTGTATCATGCAGAGAATAGTTATGAAAAATTTACCCTTCGTTTGGGAAAACTTAACAAATAAAAAAAATTTGTTTAACTCCAACATAAAATGTAAAACATTAAAAGAATTTGAGAACAAAATTTTTAAAAAATTAAAATGCAAAAGTTTTCGTACGTTTTACTTACAAAATTATTTAATATTTTGTGTGTTTACCTTTTGTTTGAATGACTTCAATGATTCGTTTTAGGTATTTTTCTACGAGGCTTCGACATCTATCAGTTGAAATTTTAATCCATTCTTCTAAAGAGAATTGTTGCAATTCATTCAGATTCGAAGGATTTCTCTTGCAGACAGCTTTTTTCAAATCAAACCATAAATTCTCGATTAAATTGAGATCTGGCCTTTGACTGGCTACTCGAGAAGCTTGAAATTCTTTTGTTAAAGCCATTTCATGGTCCTCTTACTTTTATGTTTTGGGTCATTATCTTGTTGTAGTCATTATCTTGTTGTAGTCATTATCTTGTTGTAGTCATTATCTTGTTGTAGTCATTATCTTGTTGTAGTCATTATCTTGTTGTAGTCATTATCTTGTTGTAGTCATTATCTTGTTGTAGTCATTATCTTGTTGTAGTCATTATCTTGTTGTAGTCATTATCTTGTTGTAGTCATTATCTTGTTGTAGTCATTATCTTGTTGCCTTCAGTTCGCAACTGCCGAACTGAAGGCAATGCATTTTCTTCTAAAATTTCCTGATATTTCTTCGAATTCAAGATTCCATTGATGACAGCAAGCTTTCCTGGACCAAAAGCACTAAAGCATATACCCAAAAAAGCAAACTACCACCACTAACAGTAGGAAAGATGTTTCTCCCTCGAATGCAGTACTTTTTTTCACCAAACATAGCGTTGCCTGTTGCTCCTGAATAATTCAATTTTGGTCTCGTCTGTCCAGAGAACTTTCTTCCAGAACGCAAATCCATCATTTTGATGATCCTTGGCGTACTTTAAACGAGTTCCTTTTTGCGCTTTTTGTAGCTGAGGTTTTCTTCTTGCAACTCTTCCACGCAGCTCATTCTTTCTCAATGTGTGCGACGTACGGTAGAGAGATGAACATCGATTTTAGACACTCTTAATGTTTGTCAAATATCACTCTGTCACTCGCGGATTCGTAGCAGCCATCCTTTCAATTCGTCTAGTTGTACGTTCTGAAATCTTGCAAAGTCGTTCACACCTTGATAAAGTTTTGATTGTTCCAAAGTCTTTCCATTTCTTTGTAACTGCAGCAACCGCCGTAAATGGAATTCTAAGTTATCCTATAACTCTTTCCACATTCGTGTGCAGTAACAACATATCTTTTAAAATCTGTAAATACCTCTTTACCATGACAACCAATTGCTTACTAATGATTTGTGTAGTCATCCGTCTTCTATGTATGAAGATTCAAAGAAAATTCTATAATTCAGGATTGTCAACAGTCTCTAATCAACAAACAGCCAACTACTAATAAAAATTTTAAATTCTTCAAGCCTGAGGTAGACACACAAAGTATTAAATAATTTACTAAATGTATGAAAACTTTTGCATTTTAACATTTTTTTTATTTTCCTCAAATTCTTTGATGTTTTACATTATATATTGGAGTTAAACCAATTTTTGTATTTGTTAATGTCTTCCAAACGAACGGTAAACTTTTCATAACGCAGCCCAGTAAAGCCTAAAGCTTAAGGGCCAAATTAAATAAAATAAATAGTCGAGCTTCACAATTATTTATGCCATTGTAAATTGTAAAAACCAATGTATTTATTTTATTATTAATGATAAAGGTTATTCAATTCAATTCAATTAAAAATAAATAACCATCCTATGCATGGTACGAATATAACTGAAATATTTCTCTGTACGAATACTTATGAGTGCCACTCTGTATATTACTATATTTCTTGGAATACAAAACCTTAAAAAATCTCTCTCTCTCTCTCTCTCTCTCTCTCTCTCTCTCTCTCTCTCTCTCTCTCTCTCTCATAAACACACACACACACACACACACACATTAATTTATTTATATATTTATTAACATAACTTTTACAGCGAATTCATAAAAGATAAATAATTGGAAATACCTTTTAGAAATATTTCGCTTATTATTTTCAAACTATAACGTCAGTATATGTATATGTATAATTGTATATATGTATATGTTATATATATATGTATATATATATATATATGTATATATATATCATGCATACATAAACATATCATATTACATATGGATTATATATTGGTTAGTGTCATGCATAGGAGGATTTGATAGCCTTGCATATAAATTGACTAGTATCGTACTCGAAGCGGAATTAGATATATTCCCAGTGAGCACAAAGGTAACCTTTCTTTTTAGCGAATTATTTTTAAAGAAAAGTTTAGTTTTTTTTGTGGGTTCATGATTGAAAATTTATTGCAGAGGGAATTTCAGGTCCGGTGTTAGTGTCTCCGAAAGACCACTACAATTTACGATGTGAAACTTAGCATAAAACTTTCAGTTCCAAGAATAACGTTTTAGGTTGAAAAATATGTGGTCTCGTTTTCTAGCAGTTTTAATTTGAGAAAGTGATACACCCATTTCAAGGATTCATTCCCTAAAACAGATAGTTCAGACTTTTTTTACCACTTGAAAATGGTTTATTTATATATAAATATATAATAAGTTAAAAGAAATTAAAAGAAATCAAGTTAAAGTTAAAAAAAACTAAGAAAATTTTGATAAGTGAAAATTTTAGAGCAAAGTGGAGAGAATCAGAGTGAAAATTCTACAATACTTTTATGCGCTAACAAATGCTTCTAACTTGGGGGGGGGGGGGAGGGGGGTAAGGCAACATAGGCATCTAGTCTATTTTAAAAGAACTCGATCGAATTACTTTGAACCTAAGTTGGCTGATAATTATCTATTTCACAAATTAACCATACGATTGAAGAAACTATGTTTAGCTTCGTTGGGATTAAAATGTTTACCAACTAATTTTAGATCATTTCCACGAGTTTTATTTGCATTTGTGAAGGGGAAATATTTTTTGGCTTCAACGTTATCAAAACCTTTTAATCATTTTAAATACTCTGATTGAATCTCCTCCAATCCGCCATTTTACGAGTGAGAATGAATTTAATGTTTATAAAGCGCATGATATGTTTCTGAGAATGGCAATCATAGTACGCTGCACTCTCTCCATCCTATGTCCTGTCTATGTCCTAAATATGGGGACCAGAAATGAACGTAGTATTCCAGGTGGGGCGCACTAAGGAATTATTTAATGTTAGCATTGTTTTCTCCGACTTAAATTCAAATGATCTACCAATAAAGCCTAAGAATCTACTTGCTGTTCTAACCGCTTCGATACATAGCTTACTCGGTTTAAGAGTATCGGCAACAATAATACCTAAATTTTTATCTTCCATAACACTCGTTAGTGTCTTGTTACGAGTAGAATACTTCTCCCTAACATTGTTTCTACCGATATGCAACGTTTTACATTTATCTATATAGATATATAGATATATATAGCTATATATTTCGATCTTCAAAAGGCGTTTGATAAAGTGCCCCATATAGGAGATTATTAGCAAAACTTCAGTCTCACGGAATTGATGGTAATGTTCTCAGATGGATTAAAAATGATCTTAGGGCACGTAAACAAAACGCGGTTATTAATGACAAAGCGTCGAGGTGGAGAAGTGCAACTAGCGGCGATCCATCACTTTTGGAACCTGTTCTTTTTATACTTATATCAATGATATCGACATAGGAATCAAGAGTTTAATTTCAAAATTTTGCGGATGATCTCAAACTGGGCAGACGAGTAACTCAGCGGCGGAACATTTGAAGATTAAAGACGACATTAATAAGTTACTAGAGTGGGCAGAAATTTGGCAAATGAACTTTAATACTCGTCTGCCCAGTTTGAGATCATCCGTAAATTTTGAAATTAAACTCTTGATTCCTATGTCGATATCATTGATATAAGTAAAAAGGACAGGTTCCAAAAGTGATGGATCGCCGCTAGTTGCACTTCTCCACCTCGACGCTTTGTCATTAATAACCGCGTTTTGTTTACGTGCCCTAAGATCATTTTTAATCCATCTGAGAACATTGCCATCAATTCCGTGAGACTGAAGTTTTGCTAATAATCTCCTATGGCTATGGGGCACTTTATCAAACGCCTTTTGAAAATCGAAATATGTAGCTTCCACTGTTTTAATCTCGTTATACACGTATATTTACATCACTAAAAAAGTCGAGCAAATTAGTAAGTCAAGAGCGATTACGTCGAAAGCAGCGCTGAGAAGTTTCAATTAAAATATCAATTTCTATGTGATTAATTAATTTCTTCGGAGTGATCGTCACCATAAGCTTATCAACAATTGAAGTCAAATTAATGGAACGATAATTTCTGGGAAATTTTTTGTCTCCTTTTTCAAATATTGGTGAAATGTTTGCAAATTTACAATCGAACTAACAATTCATTAAATATGTATGTAAGAAGAGAGATTATTGCGCAATTCATTTCTTCAAGTACTCTAGAGTCTAGAGGAGCGTTTGTTTGGACCTGGAGTTTCGTCATTATTATCACTGAGATGATATGATATATATCATTATCATCATGATAATATGATGATGATATCATCCATCATCATTATGTCGTCATCAACAGGAGCTCTGGTGGTGGTGCTCGAGGATGAGTCTGTTGACGATGAATGCCAGCTTGTGGCATGCCAGAGTGTGATGCCAGCAATAAAATTATTTAAAAAAAAAAAAAAAAAAATTAGACTAACACGAACGTAGATGTAGCTCGTAACGTAAACTAACCCACTTTTTGTTTAACTTTACCTACTTTTTTACTTTGCATGTCTGTAACTCTTTTCTTGCATGTTTGTAGTTTGCATGGTATGACTGTGAGTTAAGACTGTGTTTGCATGGTTTGTAAGCGTTCTTATTTCACTTCTTTTCATCTTTCATCCCTCTCCTATTCTCTCCGACTATTTTTCTGACTTGTCGGCAGTGGCCGGCGGATGATGATGGTGAGTCTTTTTTCTCTTTTTCTGAATGAATGTTAACCCACGAATGATAGGTGTTGCTCCTTACTTAACCCCTTATTCTCTTCTCTTCTCTTAACCCCCTACTCTTTCCTTTCTCTCGGGCTAGCCTTAGAGTGGATCTTAGGGTCTTTGTTAGCCTTAGCTTCTGTAGATCTTCTGTAGATCATCATCTCATCATCCATCGCATGTCTGTCTGTCTGTCTCCTTTTCAGGTCCAAACGGCTGGACCAATTTTCATGAAACCTGGTGACAACATCCTGCGGAATCCCTGGAGTGTTTTTAGCAAATTTTTTTCAGATCGGCTGTCCCAGAAAAATTTATCCCAATTTATCCCCAAAAATATTTATATACTAAGCACTTAAATTTCAAGATTTTGAACTTCAAAAATTTTCTTAAAATAAACCAAGTCCCAACACATTTTTACGGTTTCATACACTTTCGTGGAATGAAGAAAATCAAGTTGTTGAATAAATTTAGAAAAGAACGTAGCCATCAAAATTTTTAGCTACGCATCTGAAGTCATGATAGGCAAAAACAAATGTGACAAGTTGTATTTGAAATTTAATTGCTTCGTGAGCTTCGAGTAAAATCTGTGAAGCTGCATTTAAAATTTAAGTGATTCGTGAGCTAATTGTAAATGTTAAACCTTAACTCGCGTAAGAATATCCCGCCCGTAAGACGGCTGTTTTTGCTAGTTAGGATTAATTTTACCTATGGCCGAGAGAACTTCATTTTCATTAATAATAAAATCGCGAAGCTTGAAATACTCGTCACTGAGCATTATTGCGAGAAAGGGAAGGTTGTTCATATTTTTGTTAATAAACATAAAAGAAAATTTTTTGAACCCTCTGTCGTTTGTAAGTCTTCGTAAATTTGTTCGTTATTTTCGCCTATGAGTGGACACATGAGTTGGACCTGCCTGATAGGCAGAACACGATGGATCGATGGATGGAGTGGACCAATTAAGTCTACGAAGCTACGTTTATATTCGAAACATAATAATTAGGTATAGAATTCCTTCGGATTCGATTTAATATGGTCACTAATATGATCGCCTTCTCCGGAGTGGACCAGAGGTTCAGCGCACTAGTGATGTTATGTTGTGTTCTATGTTGTGGTACAGTCTGTCATAATGTGTTCAATTGTTTGTGGTGCGTCCTGGCACAGGTGGCAGGTGTCGTCTGTGGAGTTGTCTAGTCTGTGTTTATATGTGTTTACAGTTGGGGTGATGTCCACATCGGAATCGTGCTAAGTTAACTCGATCCGATCTGCTCAGGCTGATCTCTGACCTGTTAATGGGTGGCGGCTTCGCACCTAGAACCGCATTCGGACCTAGTCGTGTCAGTGTTTTGTGGGTTAGGTGTGTGTGTGTGTGTGTGTTTTCTGTACTGTGTGATGTCTGTGAGGCGTGGTATGGATGGAGTATTTGGTTATAATGTCTCTGGTGCTACCTTAATGGTGCGAGGTGTCGGTGCATGATTGTACATGTAGTGGCAAGGGTGTTGTGGGTTAGTTGTCGCTGCTGCCATGAATTGTGTTCCCCTCGTGTCTAAATGTTCCCTAACTTTTAGTATTTTTGTTTCTGTGTGCGGTGTTCTATTGGTGTTATCTGAGTACATCCCGTAATGATACGAAGTGCATTGTTTTGTATTGTCTGTAAGGTGTTTGTGTGTTTGAGATAATGGGTGCCCAGCATGGGCTAGCATAATCCATAACTGAGCGAATATATTGTTTGTACATGAGTGATGTTTCCTGCTGGTGTCCAAAGTTTGTGCCTGTTAGTGCCCTAAGCGTGTTAAGTCTTGACGTGTTCGTTGTTTGTCATAGCTAATCCCCCCCCCCCAGAAAGACCCCTCAATTACCCACTACTAAAAAAAAACATTGTGCGTGTGTGCAGAATTCCTTCTTTTGGTATGTTCCAACTTTTGTTTACTATTCTCAGGTTAGTAATCCATATTTCTTCCCAGACTCTTCTGCCTACCTGTTAGAGTGGGGTGCTCCTTTACAGTATAATTTCGGTCGTTGACTGTACGAGGGCTTGCTCGAAAGTTCTTTTTTAAATGGTCAAGGAATCCACTAGAGAAAGCAATATTCTAGATTTAGTTTTAAGTACAGAGCTAGACTTAATTGATATCTCTGTAGGAGACCACTCCTCCACCAGTGATCACAGGCAAATAACATTTGAAGTTAAAGTTAATGTTCATAATTCCGAGAATCTGGAACACGTTTTGGACTTTAAAAGAGCTAAATTTCGTTTCGTAAAACTAACTTTCGACCCATAATTGGGATGAGGCTCTATCGTATGATATTACAGTAATAGCTCATGGATTTTTTTTTTTTTTTATATTATTATTATTATTATTATTATTATTTTAAACGCTTAGAATCGAGTAATATCCCATTACGTAAAAAGAGACTGGCAAAGTCTGTTAAACCTAAATGGTGGGATAGTAAAATTAAAAGTAGCTTAACGTTAAAAAGGAACGCGTATTTCAAATTTAAAGAAACAAATAATTTGTCGGATGAAAATGTTTACGAGCTTTTGAGAAAGCGAAGCAAAGAACTTATTGGAAAAATCAAGCGCAACTATGAGTTATAATCAAGTAAACCAAATTAAATCGAATCCGAAGGCATTCTATAATTATGTTAGTGATAATAAAAAGTATTATTGGTCCACTTATAGACTATTGGTCCACTTATAGGCGTAAACGACGAACAAATTTACGATGACTTACAAATGAAGGAAGTTTTCAATAAATTCTTGTCTTCCGTGTTTACTAACGAAAATATGAACAACATTCCCGTCCCCGTACTCATGCTCAGTGATGGTCATTTAAAGCTTCACGATTTTAGCATTAGTGAAATTAAAGTACTCTCGGGCATAGGTAAAATTAATCCCAATAAAGGCATGAAGCGCGCAGTAATCTTTCCTCTTGCGTGTATATTTAATAAGTCGTTACAGTCTGGAGAAGTTCCGTTCGATTGGGAACTTGCAAATATTGCGCCAATATTTAAAGGGACAAATCGTTTCCGGGAAAATATCGTCCCATTAGTCTGTCTTCAGTCGTTGGTAAGCTTATGGAGACGGTCGCTCGAGACAAAATAGGTAATCACTCAGAAATTAATAAATTAATCAAAGATCCTCAACATGGCTTTCGATGTAATCGTTCTTGTCTTACGAATTTGCTCGACTTCTTTAGTGATATTGTATATATATATAACGAGAGGAAATAGTGAAGTTATATATTTTGATTTTCAAAAGGTGTTTGATAAAGTCAATCGTAGGATATTATTAGCTAAACTTCAGTCTCACGAAATTGATGGTAATGTTCTCAAATCGATTGAAACTTGGCTTAGTGGGCGTAAACAAAGCGTGGTCAATTGGCTATTAATAGCAAAGCGTCTAACTGGAAAAGTATAACTAACGGCGTTCCTCAAGGATCAGTTCTGGAACCAGTTCTTTTTATTACTTATATCAATGACATCGACATAGGAATTAACGATATAATTTCGAAATTTGCGGATATCAAACTAGAGGACGAACAAGATCAGTGACAGAACGTTTGCAGATGCAAGAAGATATTAATAAGTTACTCGAGTGGGCATACATTTGGCAAATGAACTTTAATGTAGATAAATGTAAAACGTTGCCTATCGGTAGAAACAATATTAAAGAAAAGTATTCTATCCGCGACAAGACACTATTGACTCTTACGGAAGAGAAAGATTGAGGTATTATTGTCGCCGACACTCTTAAACCTAGTAAGCGATGTATCGAAGCGGTCAGAAAAGGAAATAGATTTATAGGATTTATTGGTAGATCATTCGAATTTAAGTCAGAGAAAACAATGCTAACATTACATAATTCCTTAGTGCGACTCGCCTGGAATACTGCGTTCATTTCTGGTCCCCATATTTACGACAGGACATAGAATGGAGAGAATGCAACGACGGGCTATTAACATGATTCCTAGACTTTAAACAAATCATACGCCTCCCGTTTAAAAATATTAAATTTATTCTCATTTGTAAAAAGGCGAATTCGAAAAGATTTAATCCAGGTGTTTAAAATGATTAAAGGTTTCGATAATCACGACGCCGAAAAATATTTCACCTTCAGAAATGTGAATAGAACTCGCGGTAATATTCTCAAATTAGTGGGTAAACATTTTGATTGTAATGAAGCTAAAAAAAATTTTTTCTTCAATCGTATAGTTAATTTTTGAATGGATTGCTAGCCAACGTAGTTCAAAGTAATTCGATCGAGTCCTTTCAAAAGAGAATAGATACTTATCTTGCCTTAATCCCCCAGTTAGAAGCATTTGTTAGCGCGTAAAAGTATTGTAGAATTTTTACTCTGATTCCCTCCTCTTTATTTTTAAATTTATCTCCTTCCTTTGAGTCTCTCTTCGTTTCTTTACTGTGAAATTTTCATTTGTCTTTACATTTTTTGCATCTTTTAACCTTCCTCGTTAAACAGACAGTCTCTTAGGGAGCAACCAGTCTGCTTATGTTTGGTGTCTTTTGTATTCCTTTGTATATATTTGTGTATATATATCTTCATTATGATAGCAAAGCTTATTGGAACAGCTGTTTAATTTTTAAAAAATTCAGTATGAATAATAAATAGTAAAAATGCTCCTGCTCTCACAACTGTCATGTCCAGTAAATATTTCATCACCTTTCTTAGATATGAGAAATTTTTACGTTCATATTTATTTACATTATCCCTTAAATGCTTCACTTCGTCAGTCAGGAATAGCTATTGATTAACTGAGAACTTGGTATGAGTTAATTTGTGATTTTTTTTTTTTTTTTTTTTTTTTTCATATATGAGACTCTCCTAGGGAAGAAGTGGCTAAACGACAAAAGTGAAAAACGCAGTTAAAGTCGTACCAATTTGAAAATGCCATAATGCCATTTCGTCGAAATATTTTCATAAGTTATGGCACTTTCAATTTGGTACAGTTTAACTGCGTTTTCTGCCGTTTTTTACGTTTGTCGCTTAGCCACTTCTTCCTAGGGCAAGCCTCGTATATCCAAGCATCTTGGTGACCCTTTCTCGCATGGAATCAATAAAACAAAAGATAAAATAGTCTTCAGCTTCTATTTGTGCAAATTCAGTATAAAAGCTGATCAATTTGTGATCTCGGAAGAGCCAGAAATTATTCAAACATACAATGAACTGTAAGCGCTCTTTTGCCAGCTCATATGGCGGAAAAACGAATAATCACGTGATCTGTGACGTGACATGAAAATCGTTCCTTCATGATTTACACATCCAACTAATGGACTGCTGATTCGTCTACAGAGAGATTCTTATTTCACACTACTGAATTTTATTTACGGCTTCCACGGATATTCCTAAACACACACACACACACACACACACACACAATAAAACCGCCTGAAACACAGTAACAAAACTTATACTTGTAATAACACACACAAATATATATTTGTACGAGTTTTCCCTAAAAACAATCTAGGAATTTGATTTTCAATTTGACCATGAGAGCGTCATTTTTTTAAAGATACTCACGATGTTCGCTGCTGTGAGAGGATTCCCAGAATTGACTAGTTAGCTTCCGTTAAGTTTGGTTAAGTTAAGTGAGCTAATAAGTACATAAATAAAAAGAAAAACACCGTATATTTAACGTAACCTATAAATAATTCATTCAAAAGGATATAAAACTCGTTGCCAAAGAGAAGGATAATTCCATTTACATAGTCTTGCGTGTTATATCCGAGTCTTTGTCGTGTATAACGGTATTATCAAAAGTCTTTGATGGTATAAACAGCAGCTGCGTCTCCACATCATCAATTATGGATTATATTCGTCATGATCACGGATGGAAGTAAAAAACCTTTTTGTTTTAACTCCATTTTAAGAAACCTTAATTGCTCTGAACAGCTCATTTTTTCTCTCTCTCTCTCTCCTCTCTCTCTCTCTCTCTCTCTCTCTCTCTCTCTCTCTCTCATGTATATATGTGTAAGAAGGAGCGGGCAAGGGCGAGTGCCTGCAAAAACGCCGCTCCCCTTATGCAAGAAGGAGAGAGCCAAAATTAAGGTCCTAGAGGCCCAGGGTGCTATTTTCATTTTTTTAATAAAATTTTAAAAGATGGTGTAGTGTGCAAAATGCATGCATGTGTAGGGAAGAAGAGGGGGAGAAGTGTGTGTCAGAGAGCATACTGGACTGCTCACAGGGTAGATGAGATACAGAAAAAGATCGGCTAAGGAGGACAGTGACAAGAGAAACGGGAGTACCAGTATTCCCTGTCCCCTACCTAATGTTCCCCCCCCCTCCCTTGGAGTACTTCCCTGGTCGATTGGTGTCTATAATCTCCTGCATATAATGTTACACACAGACAGTGCATGGAACAAGGAACTCTTCTGGGAAAATTAAATTCACTCTAGTCCGAATAAAGTAATGGTAAATGACAAACACTATAGTTGTTTTCTTTTTCATGATGTTAGCCCGACGTGGGCAACGGGTCACTCGCAAAGAGGCCCCCAAAATATACCTTCCCTCACCAGCTATCTGCAAAGCAGATAGGATCCAGCTTTGGGACAGGATCCAGGGTTTAAAGCATCCCAGCCCAACTATATTCAGAACCTCAATATAAGCAAAAGTGGACGCTCAATTTTGTCAGTTGATGTTTAAGTTTTGGTGTTTGGCTAAATACAATAGTTACCCCTTTTTTCTTTGATGTATTCAATCCGACGTGAATGCAACGAGTCTTTTGCTTATATTGAGGTTCTGAATATAGTTGGGATGGGATGCTTTAAACCCTAGATCCTGTCCCAAAGCTGGATCCTATCTGCTTTGCAGATAGCTGGTGAGGGAAGGTATATTTTGGGGGCCTCTTTGCGAGTGACCCGTTACCCACGTCGGGCTAACATCATGAAAAAGAAAACAACTATAGTGTTTGTCATTTACCATTACTTATTCGGACTATAATGGATTTAATTTTCCCAGAAGAGTTCCTTGTTCTTTGCACGATCTGTGTGTATCATGATAAACCTCGGGTAACCATTCTGAGTTCAATCCTATATATATATATATATATATGAATTTCACGCTTAAACACGTGAAATAAATATAAATGATGCACACCCACAAGAAAAACTGAAAGGAACCTTCTAGACTGTATATTCACATATCAATATAAATAAAAACTTTGCGCGGTTTTGAGCGGAGTAACAAATGTCTCTAAAGATGGGTGGAGCTAATATGTCTCGCTCAGTCGGCCGTTAGGGTCGGCTCTATCAAGATGAGCGGCGTTAAAGATCACGAAGTGATCACAAGCCCTGCCCAAGTGTTCATAGGGTAGGGAGCCGAAGGCGCGGCTTGTCTATTTTAAAAATAATTTCAATAACAGTTCGGGAAAGTACAACATTGACCATATCTTGTTAAAATACCTTTCGCTCTTTATCAGTAGGCCTACTTGTTAATCATTTGCTAATCCTTTTTTACTATACTAGCTAAAGGTGGGCCCCACGGGCCCCATATAATTTCGGATAACTGTTTATACAAACAGGAAAAAGGAAATTAACAAAAATTCCTGTTCCAAATAATTGTATTTCCTTATTCTAACATCAATTCTAACATCTAACATCTAACATCTAACATCTAACATCAACACCTCGGACACTTCTCAAAATTTCATCCACGTTTATAAAATCGAGGAAAGTCATTCGCTCAATAAACCTAATAAAAAAGAACACAGCCACAAAAATCTCAGGTTTCACATTCGAACTCATTGTGGTAAGATTTGTGAAGCTGCATTTAAAAATTAAGTTCCTCGTGAACTTAAAGTAAATATTAAGCTTTCTCTGCCTTAATAATGTCTTTTTAAATCTTCGATATGAAATTATTTACTGCGACATTTTCCACAGATAGACGGAATCGGCTCCATAATAGTAATATATATATATATATATATATATATGACCGATTAAAATCTCAGAGGAAAAAGATAAAAATTTAAAAGAAATAAAATATTAAAACCCGCGAAGCTTTTCAAAAGGGATTTCTTTTTTTTCGTTCATTTCGAACAAACTAAAGCCTGATCGAAGAAGGGAGTTCCTTTTAAAAAGCTTCGTGAGTTTTATTTTTTTTATTTTGAACTTTTATATTTTACTTCCGGGATTTTAATTGATTTTATTGGTTTGATACGGTTATTGCCTATTTTAATTAATTATATAATATATATATATATATGATAGAAGGCTAAAACTGTGGAGGATTGCCATCGATGTCTCTCATGGCTTAACAAAGGAAGAAAACTTTTAAGTTTCTTCTTCATTTCCTGCAAATTTAAATAAGAAAAACTATCAGCTTTTTCCGGTTCGTTCTAGTTTATGAAGGAATATTTTTATATGCATGAAGGAGAGGATAAAGGCGAGCGCCATAAAAATGCCCCTTTTTGTAAGAAAGAGAGAGCCAAAATCAAGGTCTGCGAGGCTCGTAATGCCATTTTTTTTCATATAGAAATTTTGAGAAGATTGTGTAGTGTGTAAAATGCGTGGATGTGTAGTACAGAATAGGGGGAGAAGTGTGTGTTTGAGAGCATGCTGGACTGCTCACAGGGTAGATGAGACACGGGTAAAGATCAGCTAAGGAGGACAGTGACAGGAGGAACGGGAGTTCCAGCAGTCCCTCTCTTCTAACAAGTGTTTCTCCCCTCCCTGGTTGATTGGTAGCTACAATCTCCTCCGTATGTGTCTACAATATACAGGCAACTAGGCATAAGTAAGGTCGACTGTGTGATAATTCATGGATGTAGTAGAGTAAATTACTTTGAGAGGTAACACTTTTGAGTTTTGGTACCTCGGAACATCAAAAAATTTATATGAAAAATCTAAAAACATTTTTAGTGTCTGGAAAAAAAGATGCGTTGGTCCTAATTTGGTTAGGTTACGCTAGGTTACGTTAGTTGAGGTTAGATTAGGCTGCATTAGCGAGTACCTCACTATTTAATGACTTACAAAAAACAACCTTAGCGACCTCATTTGCGTCGGTAACATTTATCGCGCCCTTCTCGATTCGATGGCACTGAGGTTAGGTTAGATAAAGTTAAATTAATTATTTTTTCAGATATATAAATTTTAAAAAAAGTTTGTACCTCGCTTATGGGAAGATACGTACGTGTGTTGTGTGGTGTGTGTGTGTGTGTGTGTGTGTGTGTGTGTAAAGACGTGAAATTTTAAAATTTAAGCTTAATTATTTTATGAGAAATATAAAAAAATGTAAATTAAATAAAATGGTTTACTACTTGTAAATGTAAACATTAAAACCTCGCAAGGATTTATATTACTACAATAAATAATGAATGCAGTACGTGGTATTGCCTAAAAGGTTGAAGATTTCATACATATACATTCATAGGCTTATGCTAATCGCTTCATTTATTTTCAACAAAATATTTTTAATATTTAACTAAATCGTGTGCTTACACAAGTATTTTTAAAAATATTTCTTTTGTGAGAACGTTATCTTAGGCCTAAATACGTTTTCTGCTCATGCTCCATCATACAATGTCTGTCGGAGATATATGAGGTGAAGGAATCTTTTCCACTTGATACAAAATGAGCAGGAATAGAGTATTCCTGTACAAGTCTGGATGAAACCCTTTTCGGCATCTCCAATCTTCCGGTTCCCTTTCATTCGTTACGAATTTCAATGGGAAAAAATTTACAGTAAAGCAAAATTCAAATAAAGGAATGATATGTAATACAGACTTAAAAAACTCAAAAAAAATAAGATTAGTTTTTTTAAAATCGTAAAATAAATGTATGATTTAGTTTAACCAATTTTATTTACATTTACTTAATTTATATCTCGTTCCTACGCGCATACAAATGATCATCACGTCCAAAAATATCTCCATCCTATGTATGATGAAAGAACATCAACAATCCATTACTTCTTTGAAACTACAGCCAAGCATCTTCGCGGTCATCTTTCCACGGCGTTCAGCATCGTACCCCATTTAATGAGATTAAATAACTCTACATAAAGTAATGAAATGGTCAATAAAAGTAAGGAATTAGAATGTTTTCTTGTTTAAGGTCAGGTCAACTTCATTTCGGATGAGTTATTGCAACATTAAAGAGGGGTTCGCGAGAATATTCAACAGCAAATGAAGATTAAAACACTTGCATGCAAATAGCAAGGTCAAAAAGATAAATTTCATGTGTAAAATACTAGTTTTTAATTGTATATATATATACAGGGTGATCCGTTTGGGTATGGATAAAATAAAATTGATTTGAAATGGAAACAGTAACATTGTATAGTTTAATATTTGGCAAACAATGCCCACAAAGATGGTAGATTGTAACAAACCTAATTAGTCTTCATCATGACCCCCCCCCCTTTCCGGACACGACAGAGGTCATAACGAGAGGCTAATTCTTACGACCACCTGCATGTGGTTTAGTGATAGACCCCGTTTCTTCAAATATGCGATACCACTGCACTATGGAGTCGTATTTAGGAGCTTTTCGAACACCATACACACGGCGAAACTCACGCTATATCGCTGTCACACTCTCAAACTTAACAAACCAAATGAGACACTTCGTACGTTGTTGTGCATTCGCCGCCATCTTTGAAAGTGGCATATGTCTCATAAGTCTGACAGCAGATGGCGTTCGTACGTCTGGCAGAGGATGGCATAGCCTATTACAAACTCCCACATTTTATGACCACACGTGCAGCAGATGAGCTAAACTTCTCGGAGTTTAGGAGAAATAACCGATGGACTTCAGTTTTTATACAACCGTATCCACATCAATTAATTTTACTTCGTGGCCCATTAACGTGTTCTATTTGATATCGATTGGGCTAGTCGTTCTCTAAGCTACTTAGCTCATTATGAAGTTGCACCTTACATAGGCTTGGTGGGGTTCCTCACGTTCACGATAGTAAAACTTTGAGGATAACTAACCTTGTATGACTGTTGATCTTTAATAACAGCTTCCGCTTTGTTAAAAAAATGCCACATCCTCTGACTAAATGTATCTATCACTAATTAATAACACAGTATCACAAAGGAAAATAAAAATAATGATCTCACGTTCGAACTCCCAAAGACCCAAACCAATGATGTACCTCGTTAGTTTGACTCCGCACTTTTTCTTTAACGAACCTTCCTTATATATGAACTTACTGTTCAAGTATAAGGAAACCACACTTCAACTGGTTCACTAGGCCTATGGTGAAAGAGTTTCACCTTAACAAGTCACATTCAGGATATGTAAACCACTTCTAAGAATGTTATTTTATGTTAAGACACGGATTTTGGACTAATTTAAGGAGAGGAAGTGTGTAACGATTTAGAAAAGCTCGTAAAATGTTCGCAACTTTATCTATTTACATTCACATGATATAAACTAGACAGCCAAGACTTAACTTGCTGCACTGAAATGCCCTGAGCTGTTATTGTACACATTCATTTTTTAAGTATTCGTTTTTAATTTGAGGTACAGTGAAGGAATATAGTGAATGAAATTTAGTATTAATTGATGTCTCTTTCAAGTCATTCCATGCGTTGCGTGGGATGGCTAAGAGATGCACCTGACCTCTGATCTTCCTAGTTTCTCTGACTGGGGAAGAGAGAACCTTGCGGCTGCCTCAGAAACTCGGTTCCTTCATCTATCTACTAGTCACAATCTTCCACACGACTATCAACCTTACCTTCAACAACACACAACTCAATCCTTCCTCTTCTCTCGACACTCTTTTGGTGTTTCCTTTTCTCGTGATCTTTGCTCGAAAGATCACATATACTCTCTTTCTGAAACAGCTTCAAAGAAGTTAGATGTGCTGTACTAGCTCCATAATTTCTCCACCCCTACGCCTCATTCTCTCTTTAATATCGCTATTATAACGAACACTGCTCTTCTAAACACTAACTGCATGCCGCCTCCTTTAAGGAGAGCACGCAGTACCCGACTTTCGACACATTGTCATTGCTTTTCTGTCCAACTCTCTAACGCAAGGGTTAATCGGATTTTCAGTCTTTCATCTACAAAACCGGTGAACTCTGGCACAATCTTCCTCAGTCCATCTTTCCCCCTGTCTATGACCTCCAATCTTTCAAACGCAGTGTCTAGGCATCTCGAACACCCTGGACCTTGATTTTGGCTCTTTTCTTCCTCTATTGGAGGGTCCGTTTTTGCGGACATTCACCCTTGGTCCCTCCTTTCTTCATAAAATATATATATATATTTCATAAATATATGTATACGTGTGTGTGTGTGTGTGTGTGTGTGTGTGTGTTTGCGCGGGCACGTAGGCATTTATTATAATGAGCAATTAAAATAAGTAAAATATTTCCGTAATAAAGTAGATAATCACCTTCCTGAAGAGGTGAAGAACTTTTAAAGTTTTCAGCAAATATAAATGAAAGTTTCATAAAAAGTTTCAACAACTTGATTTTTCGACAATTTCCTCATTTAATAAGTTGAAAACGTTTCATTTTCGCAACTTCATGTCAACCCCAAAGTTTTTCAAAGTTTTCAAAATTCAAATAAGTTTTCTTTAATGAGGACTTTTAACTGTTCATTTATTTCGTTACTGAGGGAGATGGATAGAGAATAGAGAGAGAGAGAGATAGGTACAGAAGTAGATAGGTACAGAAGTAGATAGGTACAGAAGTAGATAGGTACAGAAGTAGATAGAGGTAGAGAAATAGATAGAGGTAGAGAAATAGATAGGTAGAGAAATAGATAGAGGTAGAGAAATAGATAGGTAGAGAAATAGATAGGTACAGAGAGAGAGATAGGTACAGAGAGCTAGGGAGATCAATTAAATAAAAATGAACCAAGGACATTGGGATTAACATATATTACTGCATGTCTCGCTCAAGGAATTTGCAAGCGGTTGAATGACGCAATATTTAAACACTGGATTGAATGTCACTAATTCGTAACATTAATTTTATTCTCAAGCAAATTTAATGGTCGGGTGTATAATTTCTTTAACTATGTAGAGCTGATATTTAGATATAGAGATATACACACATATATATATATATATGTATAGATATATCAGATAGCAATTCTCTCCTTCACCAAATCCCGCAAATGAGGCGGGATGCTGCAGAGAGGTCGACCGCAGGTCGATCCTAAACCGTCGTTCGAACTCACACAAAGTATAAGTATACACAAAATATAAGTGTTTATGTATATATATATATATATATACCTTTCAACCTTTCAAATGTTCCGTGCGATGATTCCTCATTTCACGAAGGTCACGCTTGTCGCCCCCTCCTCTCGAGTTGGTCTGGTGAAGTAGTGAGTTGGTTTCTTGTACTCTCCACCTCACATAGCCAGGTACGCCCGGCTCATCGGGGATTGTTCTGAGCCAAGTGTCTAATCTTCTTTTGAAGATGTCCACCACAACACCACTCGTATTCCTTAGTTCTTTGGGCAGCTGATTAAACAGTCTTGGTCCTCTCGCAACAAAACTATTTTCTTTCGGGGTTAAGGATGTTCCCTGTCTCGCCTTTAATTTGGGAACACGACACAGTCTTCCTCTTCTACTTTCCACTGTTGTTTGAGGAGTTACAGGGTTCAGAGTAAGATTAGGGACTAGTTTCTCCATTATTTTCCACGTGTAAATAATTGTGTATCTCTCTTCTCCTTTCCAGTGAATATAGATTTAATTCGGGTAACCTTTCCCAGAAGGGTTATAGAAATAGAAATATACAGGGTGCTTCAAAAAATGTTACCGGCGCATGTTATGTTATATGGCGCTAATATGTCATTGCTTACCATTTATAGTTTGTTTGTTTTTTGTTTATGTAAGTATTTGTGTGTTTATTTGCTCGTTTTCTAATAATAATGTTTTTAATAATAATTTTTAATAATAATAATAATAAATACACAGTATTGAAATATATTTTTGAACCACCCCATAATAAGTGGTAAGTTTTTGAATCACCCTGTATATAAAAGGGAACATTATATTATTATTTTTATAAATCTTATTAACTTCACACCCGACATCCACCACTTCCCAAATGTATTCAATACCTCATCTTCATCAATAGCGTCATAATTATATAATTTATAATATAATTTACAATATAATTTATTGTAATATATATAATTTATTACAATATATAATTTACGGATGAAATGAGACCCCAAAAATGAGTTATTATTCCCAAGGTATATCGAAATTAGGTTGTATAATAGTATGTTTGCATTCAAATTTGATATATATAAATCCGACGTATTACGGTTTAGGGGACTGTCAATGGGATTGGGGAGATACGAATGAGCTAACAGAAGATTCCTCAAGATAGAGATGTGAAAATGATGAAAGAGTAGCGAGAAGGGATATTTTAGGAACGATAAAGTACCGTAAGCCTGAAAGAATGAGGGAATTCTATATAAATAATGATAATTATTGCGTATTGATATAGTCTTCAAGTACTTATATTGAATAGGAATATCATTCTAATATAACTCGTAACAAGGTATTAAAACTATCTTACTCCTAATCAATAATATCTAATACCTATAAACCAGGATTATTAATAATTAACTCTAGTAATCGTCATTAGTGTTTAGTTTTTATTAATATTATTATTATATTATTATTATCAATATTATTACTAATATATTATTACCTCTGGCATTTTTACCCTGTGTGCCTAATTTAGCTTAGTCTAATTTACTTTACTACAAAAATACCATTTCGAAATAACAGTTTATTTCCAACACTAATTATTATTATTATTTTAAAATATTTCTTAATCTATTTGCTTCTCAAAATATAGAAATTGTTGTATTATAATAAATCAACAACTTTCTTTAAAAAACCAACTTACAAGTACGTAAATCGTGTTATACAACAAAATCTTTCTATCTTTGCAAAATTGCCATTCGGTTTATACACGACTTTTTTTTTTTCTTTTCTTAGATTTTTCTTTTTTTTTTTTCTTTTGAGGGGAGGAGAGGAGGGGAAAAGAGAGGGATGCTAAGATTAATTGCTATCTATTCGATTTCTTTATACATTTCTTTCCTTACAAACTTTATTAGTAATATATTGACAACCATATATGCAACCATACATATCCATACGCAAATAACACACGCACACACACACACACGTGTGTGTGTGTGTGTGTGTGTGTGTGTGTTGTGTGTGCTTATCTCCCCATAAGTAAGGTATCGACTTTTTTAAATTCATATATCTAAAAATCTAATTTAACCAAACCTAATTTAACCTAACCTAACCTTAGTGCCGTCGAAACCGGACGCAATTGAGGGCTCGAAGAGGGTTTTCACAAAAAGTAAAAATTATCCCATTACCTCACTACATCTGTCATTTATTAACACACACTACCTCACTCATGCGCAGTTGTGTATATATATATATTATAAACGATCATGTGAAAAACAAAGACAAATGAAATCCAAAGAAATTAAAAGCAAATATTTACCAGATGTTTGAATGTTTTGGTAAAAGCAAGACGCCTCTTCTGAACAGTCAGCATGAAACGTTATGAATTCTGGTATTTACTTTATTTTTTTAACGTGTCTCTCTCTCTCTCTCTCCTCTCTCTCTCTCTCTTCTCCTCTCTCTCTCCTTGGTTAACCTTGGTTTTGCTTTCGCCCGAATTGTTCATTCTGGCGAAGGTCAAGCTTGTCACTCCTCCACCTTTAGACTTACAAATTAACGTGGAATCCGAACCGCGCCCCACCAGCAGCCCAGTATCTTTACCACTAGGCTGCCCATTTATCTACTAACCAATTTTTTTTTCTAGTATGGAAGAATGAACAGCTGGGTTTTGCACATAAAACCCAGCTGTGTGTGTGTGTGTGTGTGTGTATATATATATATATATATATATATATATATATATATATATATATATATATATACACTGTGTATATCAATGATAAGTGGATAAGTGGAAAGGACTTCAGCTATTTAATGAATAAAATATATCTGACATTTGACAACGTTTCTCTGATTGCAAAGCGTTCGATGAAATCTCCTTTGGCGGACATCCTCCTTACGATGGAAAGAGATCAATTGATTTTTATCTTAGCTTTGAATGATACACACACACACACACACACCACACACACCAACGAAAGTGATTGGTATATTTTCTGACTCTTTATACTACTCCAGTATCAGTTGCTCCAGAAGAATATTAGGAAGATGTGTAATAGTAATTAAGTCATAGAAAGTCTTGTCTTTTAGGGTCTGGTTTTCAATGAATCTGAGATTCGTTGCTATAATCCAGTAATTAAATAATAACAATGATTATAATCAATGTTGTTGTTGTTTTTTTTCAAAATTTTGAAGTGATTCAAAATTCATGTATAAATTTTAACAGTAGAGCCCGAAGTCGTTTTACCAGAGCGAGTTTAACGAAACTCATTTTGGTAAAGCGACTTATGGCCCACCTTGTATATATATATATATATATATATATATATATATATATATATATATATATATATATATATACATATATATATATTAGTGGTGGACCGGATGTCAGGTTTTCAACATCTGCGGATGCGGATCTTTAATTTCAATATCTGCGGATGCGGATATTTAGTTAATCTATGAATATAATATAGAATTATGAATATATGACATAATTTTTCAAATTTCGTGATATTACTATTACAGTATGGGAGGCAATGCATAAGAATTAAAATTAATATTAATGTTTCCATTATGATAAAACTAATAACTTTCTCAAGAGTTTCAGCCACAGAAAATTCAATGAAACCAGTTTCATTCAATTTTCTGTGTTACCACGTATTTATATTTTGAGGTTTATATATTTGTTTGTTCATTAATAATTAATACTTTGCATGATATGTGCATGACTGGGCCTTATAAGCTAATTTAAAAGCTAATTTAATTGTAAATTGTATAATTTATTAGAGGTAATATCCGCATAACATCCGCAGTCAGAAGTGCGGATGCGGATGTTAAAATGATGCGGATATCCGGTCCACCACTAGTATATATATATATATATATATATCGTTTGTTCTTCTAAAAGATTAATTCGAAAACTTTTTATAAATGAAATAGAATTCCTTAAGAAAGTGTGTATAGTTCAAAATTACCTAACCTGTTATAGCAGGGATGGGCAATTATTTCGATCGAAAAACCAATTAAAAAGGTTGGGCTACAATCGCGGGCCATTTGGCCTTCACAATAATGGAGTTTGTAAATAATTACAGGTTAAAGTAGCACTCGCCTTGTGTGTGTGTGTGTGTGTGTGTGTGTGAAAAAATTACAAAAAAAAATATAGAAATATTTTTTAATATTTTAATTTTAATTATTTATCGAATTTTAAACAATTTCTTTAATAATTAAATTTAGAATTTCGGGGTACAAACCTGTTAAGATCAGTACCATAGCGATGGCATAAGATCCGAGTTAATATACTAAGTGGGACGAGTATAAGCGCTTGTAAGCCTTCAGTAATGTATCGATAGTTGACTTCAGTTCTGTTGTTGGAATGTGGAGCACCGAACCAAGATGTTTATCAATCATCACTGATCGATATTTTGAGTTTTTAAAATTTTAAGACAGAAAATGTCGTAATCGGAGAACTTTGCCATTTGCTCAAAATGTCACCGTATTTGGACTATTTTCGCGAAACATTTTGTACGGTTTGGATTAAATAATAATTGCGCGTCGACATTTTGTCGCATTAAAGTTTACCGGTCGTTTTATTAATAATTTCTAGTCGACACCGCTGGCCGGATTAGATCTTGTGACGGACCGTATTTTGCCCATTCTGCTCTATAGCGACACCACGAATTAATCGAGTTAAAATATCTCTGACTATCTGTACTTGATACATTTTGGGTCAAAGTGCTTGAATGTATAGTGCTCCTCCGTGTAATTAGAGAAGTGAAAAGATTATCTTAACTGATAAGTTGTTTATCCAAAAATTATCCGAAAATGGCCATGAACAATTAAAAGAATGAAAAGGATACGCTCAATTTGAAATATTTTTAAGGAATCCATTCCGTAGGTAGAAGTTAAAGGCCTACGGTTGGTTTCTTTTGTTTTTAAGTGTAAAGTGAGGAATAATACAAAAAACAGCTACCAACCAGGTTATTAACATTAAACAGTTTAACAATACGTATGTAGAAGTGTTCTTCAACAAATTAAATGTAATATTTCCCTTCATTGTCAATATTTATGTTGTGAAGAAATTTCTAGATCATAAATTGATGTTAGATTTGACATAAACCTCAAAACGGCGAAATAGTCCAAGCGAGACGCATTAGACTTTGTTTTAGAATTAGGGTTGCCAGGTGTCCGGTATTGACAGTCCGGTATTTGGGCTCTCTGTCCGGTTAAAAAATCAAATAATACCGGACACGTAAAAGTAAACCACGTCTTTATGTCTTTGCTTTTTTATTTTTGTCTTAATAGGCGTAGCTTTAATAGATCGTTTGCCTTTTTTTAGTTATCCCTAATTTGTTGTTTCAAGTCAATTATTTTACATATTTTTCTATCGCGATCTGATAAAGAATTGGAGAGTTTCACGGCGCTGTATTGGATGGAATGTTGTGCATGTTAGGTAATTTTGAATAAAAGTTAAATGCGGATAAAGTTGATTTCTTTTCATTAATACCTAAAAAATGTTTTCCATGTTATTTGTAAATCGGTTCCAATATTATTTTCCGGTTGAAGTGTTATTTATCCATACAATTAACTGATTTTATAAAGCATCTAATGAACCGATTGGCGAGTAATGAAGAAAATACATTTTTACATTTTACACCCCACCTCCCCTCCCCAGCTGCTGGTGTCCGGTATTTTCGTGGAGGACATCTGGCAACCCTATTTAGAATATATAAAAATATTTTTTATATGAATTCTATATCATTTTGTTGCGTTGAATTTGATACGTGCCTCGCGTAAAAAAGTGGAATATTTTTGTAGGAACGAGAAAATCCAAGATGGCCACCAAGAAACCACTTGGTGGTTTCGGCTATAACTCGTTTTCTGCTTCAAGTATGGGTATAATTTTATATAAAAACAGCATCTATGACTTTGACGTTCACAGCAATTTTATTCATATATTAAAAACGCAACACTGTTCTTAATATACGAGTTGCATAGACTCCTTCAGTATGGTTACCCTTGTGAGTTATATGCATCGCCTTTGTTTCTAGTGTAGAAGTTTTATATGTTGTCTTCACTGTCACTATTGTCTTCCTGTGTTACTTCCTTCATTAGGTTTTGACAAGATGTTTGGCCCTTGCATTTGCAGAACTCTGTGGACATGTTAGAGCGAACTTGGTGCAGGAGCAGAGTGCTTTTCTGCAACCGGTTGTACAGCCACATCCGAGGAGATTGAGAACCTCATCTAGTGCAATTAACTGTCTTGGAAGGCTGTATACTAGTTACAGCACCGAGCCCTTCATCTCCCACTCATGCTGCAGTGTGTCCAGATCTAGTTGGGTAGGCGTGCCAGCAGTCTTCCACAATGCTGTTTGATATTGTCATATGCCCATTCTCATGAAGACCGGTTTGATGAGACAGTCAACCCACAGTTTGGTGGTCTTACTGGATTAGCTATTGGCATCCAATCTTTCACCGAGTTCCACCATGGTCTGTGGCTTTTCACTGATCAGTATTGGTCGCAAAAGTTCCTCCACGACAATTCGAAGTGTTTTCACATTCTGATGAAATTTCTTGCCAGATAGAAGCTTAGGCACTCTGGCAAATACGCATTTTAGAACCTATGTAGTTCAACACTGTTCCAGATTTGTGTGCGATCTGACATTTCCTTGGCGAAGACATCTAGATCAGTGTTTCTAAACAGCCGGTCAGTGCCATGAAGGGTACCGGTCCTGACAAAAACAGAGCCTCGTATCGACAAACTTGAAAGATTCAAGCACACGTTTCTCAATGAAAACATGAATGTCGCATGCAGAATAAATCAGTAAATTTGCTGTCGTGAAAGTGTTTTCCTTACTACAAATGCATATGCCTGTGTAGGCCTATGGATTGTTTGTTTTTAAGTTTGTGCATCCTATTATCAATAATGATTATGCTTTCGTTATGTTTTGACTCTTTGTATTACATGTCTACTTACTATATATCTGTGAAGTTGTGTAAAGTTGTGTGCGCGCGTGTGTACGTAAAGATGAAGTCATAAGTGTACGTGTGCTATTATCATTTTGATTACGATTTGGGAATACTGTAATGCGTCTTTATTTTTCGTGTTATCATGCAATTATTATCAAATAAACAACTTATTAAAATGTATTTCCCTGACTAATGTTGTTTTCGTATATCATCAATCCTTTCTATTTCACTAAAATATTACCTTATAAAGCGATTAAGAGATGTATGGCGTGGTGAGGTATATAGACCCTGAGTGAAGTGGTTCCCCATTGCCAGTCCGTGGTATTTTATAGCCGATTGTTGCCGGTCCCTGTTGTGTAGAAGTTTAAGAACCACTGATCTAGGGCACTAACACAAATCTCCGCAGTAGACATGGATGAACGGTCAATAAAATATTTTACACAATCTTTGTTACGTAGTGCATCTAGTTCATGCAAAACACTCGGTGCTATGTTTGTTCTCAATACCGTTCCTTTTTCCAATCCTTACCACGCTCTCTTGTGCGGCTAGGGTTGTTTACCGTTTTTATCCGCATTCCGGCAAAACACTAGAATCGAGTCCACAAAATCTTTAAGTATAAAAATAGTTAAATCTTGCCTAATAGAGAAAAGCCTAGATAATGCAGTTGGTTTTGTCTACTCGATTGGATGTAAACAATGTGATTCAGTTTATATAGGTCAAACTGGGAAGACTTTAAACGTAACACGACATAAATATGCTTGCAGAACGGCAAATAATTGTAATGCATTGTTTAACCTTAGCTATATATATGTTGGGGTAAATGTGATAAATTGGTAATTATGCATAATTACCGGTAAATATGCATAATTGAAAATATCATGACTTAACCTAACCAATTGTCAAGGGCGTACAGTTGACCTAACCGGGCATTCAATTGACCTAACCTTGAATGCCCTGTTAGGTCAATTGAATTGAATGTTATAATTAATAATAGATCAACTGTACGCCCTTGACAATTGGTTAGGTTAAGCCATGATATTTTCAATTATGCATAATTACCGCTAATTATGCATAATTACCAATTTATCACATTTACCCCAACATATATATTATATACTCGTAGTATTAATCAGGTGAGTTCTAAAATTCTTGTTAAGATAGACACAACTGAAAGGAACATTCTGGAAGGTGCATTCATATAGGCCTACTTTAGAAATAATTCCAATAACAGTTCGGGAACGTGCAAAATGGACCACATATTGTTAAAATACCTTTTTCCTTTAATTAATACTTGTTAATTTTTTTGCTAATCCCTCCTAACTATTTTGTTTACACCGTAATGATATATATATATATATATATATATATATATAATTTTTTTTTTTTTTTTTTCGGTTTGATTTTCCCTTCATTCCCTGACGAGGTGTATTGTTGAATACATGAAAGGCCTTGGAATCGCTTTTTATTTTTCCTTGTGGGTGTGCATCATATATAAATATATACACACATACAGTATATGATTCAAACCCACAAGAAAAATAAAAAACAATCGCAAGGACTTTCATATATTTAGCAGTACACTTCGTCAGGGAATGAAGGGAGATGGCAAGTACTTCCTTAATACTTATGTCGTTTCTATTCATATATATATATATATAATAATAGTAATAAACTCTTAATTCTCCAAATGAAACTTAATTCTTTTTTACGTTATACAAATCCTGCCAGACCATACTTCTCGCAAAACGAAAAATATTATCGAGTTAAGAGCCATCTCGCGAGGGAAGAACCAAACTCTAACTACATAAATAAATAACCTGGGTAAAGGAAAAAAACAACCAGGAACCAAATCCTTCCTGCTAAAACAACAGAACCCAGTAAACAAAAAGAAAAACTAAGTCGTCTTTCTTCCCCAAAAATTACCTTAGAATAAAAAAACAAAACAAAAAAAAACCGATACGGTTAAAAGTTAAAAACAAACCCCTTTTAATGAGCTTACCATTAAAATCCAGCTTTGCTTTCCGCGTTTGTCAGAAATATGAAAATTCTTTGGAGAGCTCTCATTTTTTCATTATGCAATTATTTTTTGAGCTTCGTGAGTCTTAACTATTAATTAATATACTTTGGGGCTTCCCGTATTTTAAAGTGATTTTCGAAAGAGTCTTTTCAGTTTCTGTAAACATTCCTCCAGTGGGAAATTTATTAAATTTTCTCATATATATATATATGAAGGAAACCACTTTTCGGGAAGAGGTAAATTTTTATTTCTTAACACCAATACTGTTTCGGGCTCCTCGTGAGCCCTTGTCAATCGGTAAGGGCTCGCGAGGAGACGAAACTGTATTGGTGGTAAGAAATGAAAATTTACCTCTTCCCGAAGAGTGGTTTCTTCATATTTCGTTGCGACAGTGCGTTATTTTACATCATATACAGTGTGTGTGTTGTATATATATATATATATATATTTTTTTTTATACATGCTCTATATACAGAGGGTTGCCAAAAGTAAATAGACACCACAATGATTGCCGTCAAGAATAAATAGCAAAGTTCATCAATGAAATGCCAGAACGTGAGTCAGCTTTACGTCATACAAATGGGAAAGCAACACGATTCGAAATATATTGATTCAATAAATCTGTCCTTATTTATTGATTTTTTTTTCATCAAAACAAAAACTTTGGGGGGGGGGGGGGGTCTATTTACTTTTGTCAATCCTCTGCTATTTAAGAGCTGAACGGAAAAAAAAAAGAGTACGAGATAGATGGAGAGATTAATAAATAAATGGAGAGACACACACACACACAGAGAGTTACAAGGAGTTACAAGGAAAAGAAGTACCTCAAAAGGCCTTGCGGCCCATACCGAGGAGGTACCAATGGCAACGGGTGCCAGAGAGAGAGAGAGAGAGAATCTAAAAATCTCAAGAATAATTTTATTAATTTCTTTAAAAATTATAAACAAAATGATATGTTTATCTTTGATTTTTTTCTTCGTAATCTTTATATTTTATTTTGTTGAAAGAAAGTCTCAAATTTCTTTAGTGTTTCATGCTTTCGTTTCCGCACGTGTAATGGTTGTTAAGACCGAATTTCTATATTGTTTACGAATAGTTTCTATGTATTTACATTCACTAACAACAACAACAACAAAAACAACTGTTCTACGTACTACATAGAGGGTTCACAAAAGTAAATAGACACCTTTTTTAATTAAAATTAATATATTTAAAATGGTGTTGAGTTCCCCTTTGCATCGCGTGAAGCTGACTCTGGCGTTCCATCGATGAGCTTTTGTCATTCTCGTTTTTTGAGGACAACCATCGTGGTGTCTATTTACTTTTGTCAACCCTGTGTATGAGCTTCCGTCATGGTCGGTGTCGTAACACCGATTCCTGTCGATCAGCGAAGTTTAGCGATATTGGGTCTGGGTAGTGGTTGGATGGGAGGATCGTGCTTCGCGTTCAGATGATGTAGCGACGTTTAGATGGTTCGGATCCCGCGTAAAGCTGTAGCTCTCTTCAGTCATATGATGTTAGATGCTGCGAATGAGGTTAAACAATTACATTAAAACATGTATATACAGGGTGTTTCAGGAGGAAAGGTCACTACTTCGGGAGGTGATAGTATCGGTCAGTGTGAGAAAAAAAGTTCATATGAACATGTCTAATTCTGAATGGTTACGGAGATAGAGCTGTTTGAATCTACAAATACAAAAGCATTGTTAATGGTAATCAAGAAAGAGAAACCAATTACTGTTTCTAACATTTAATGTTTAAACATTGGCATTTTGAATGGTATCAGATACAAAAATGACAAATTTGTTACAGTTTACAATACGTTTTCGAAAATCCCACCGTCAACCTCAATGCACTTTGCAACTCGTGTGCGAAGATCGCGTGTTGTTCGTCTGAGTTGATCTTGACGTTCCTTTATGCGGGCAGCAGCATCCAAAATGCGCGCGAGCAATTCGTCTCGTGTATTCACCTTTCTTTTGTAAACTTGACTTTTCATCCACCCCCACAAACAATAATCTAACGGAGAGAGGTCTGGAGACCTTGGTGGCCATTGAATGGGACCACCGCGGGGAGGGGAAGAGCTGCGCGCGCATCAGATTCAAACAGCTCTATCTCAGTAACCATTCAGAATTAGACACATGTTCATATGAACTTTTTTTTCTCACAATGGCCGATACTATCACCTCCCGAAGTATTGACCTTTCCTCCTGAAACACCCTGTATATACGTAACATAATATATATATATATATATATATATTATATATATATATATATATATATATATATATAATCATGCACCTCACGAAATGGTAAAAAAAGAGCTATTCTCACAACCTCTAACTAGAAATATCTTCTCTTTTCTCGTTTCACTCCAAAGAGAAGTTTTGAAGGTCATATGAGGCCATTAGAATAGCACAGGCGTATCCCCCTGTTTCCCGATATCCCGTTTTGCGCAGTAACCAATCAGCACGCTATATTCCGTGGGTGTGACGCTTCACCCCCCCCCCCACGCGGGCTTGAGACCAAAACCATTAAACTCGGTTCAGTCGTTAACAAGTAATAACGTACATTGATGAGTAATAACTTGATTTTCGGGCGTACGCCCTTTCTATTCTACTTATACAACTCGTATCTTCTTCCAGAAGAATCTAATGGTGCTATTTTACCAGTAAAACAGATTTCAAAAGAAGTTATGATGTCGAAAAGAAGGTGGGGGGGGGGGGGGAACCGCCCCTAAAATGCAACTTTCAAAAGAAGTTAATTCTTCTATATCAAAAAAGTATAGGTTTAAGTATACATAATACCATGTTCTCCTTTACATTCATAGCTTACATCACACGAATATACTATAAGTTTGTTGAAATTTTGATGGGTTTTTATGCAGGAAGGAGGGGCCAAGGGCGGACGCCCACAAAATCGCCCCCGCCCATCCATAAGAAGAGGAAAGAGAGAGAAAATACAAATATTATTCTTAATAATTTTTAATTTTATTTTGGAAAGATTGTATCGTGTGTAAAATGCATGTGTAGTGAGGAATAGAGGAAGAAGCGTGTGTTTGAGAGCATGCTGAACCGCTCACAGGGTAGATGAAACACGGAAAATGGTTAGCTAAGGAGGACAGTGACAGGAGAAACGGGAGTTCCAGCACTTCCTGTCTCCTGCCTAACTCTCAAAAAAAGTCCTCGAGGTATTCATTGGAAAACTTTAATTAATCAGGAAGTTTAGGGAACTTTCTTTAATATGTGGACGAAAAAGCAAAATTCTTTTTACATCTTGTGACGTCTGAGATATACTGGAAAATAATGTCAGACATATTTGTTTTCTAACAGTTTCGGATCAATGAAAGAAAGCCACCCCCAGCCTTCTTTAGTTAGCTTTATAAGGCTAACTAACGAAAATATCACGACCTAACCAATCGTTAGGTTAACTATACGCCTTTGACGATTGGTTAGGTTAGGTCGTTATATTTTCGTTAGTTAGCCTTATAAAGCTAACTAAAAAAGGCTGGGGGTGGCTTTCTTTTATTGATCCACAGTTTCTTATAATACAGGGTGTCCCATAAGTCCGGCATCATAGGAAAAATAATAAAAAAAGGCAAAACAAAAGCTTTTATTTACAGAACGTGCTCAATATGTCCACCATTGTTTTCAATACACAAATTCAGACGTGATACCCAGTCAGCAAGCACACGGTGAATGATGTCGGGAGTAATAGTGTCATGCCCCAATAATGCACTGCCGCAAATGTTCAACACACCTAATTTTCTCTGCGTATATCAGCGCTTTCAAGTGGCCCCAGAGATAAAAATCTAGTGGCGTGAGATCCGGGCTTCTAGCTGGCCATTCCACAGGCCCTCGACGTCCTATCCAATGACCAGGGAATTGTTGGTACGGGTATTCCCTTATTTGGGTGCTGTAATGCGCAGGAGCGCCGTCTTGCTGGAACCATGTTGGGAAATTTCCTTCTTCGTTCAAGACACTGGGAAATGCTTCTTCCTTGAGCATACGTAGGTAGGTGCCTCCAGTGACACGTTCATCGAAAAAGAGGGGGCCTATGATGCGATCCTTCCAAATGCCACACCATACCATCACCCGAGATGCACCTTGTTCCTTTGAAGAGGTATACCAGTGAGGGTTGTTTTGAGACCAGTAGCGGGTGTTCTGTCGATTTACCTCACCATTTCCATAAAAAACAGCCTCGTCACTGAACAGAATGGTGGACGGGAAATAGGCATCCCGAGCATAAGAAAAATATGAATTATGGTTTGTAGAAATAGAAAAATATGAATTTCTCCTATGATGCCGGACTTATGGGACACCCTGTATTACTGTGGAAATATATTTTTGAAGGAATAACTTATGTTTGAATGTAATGATTAAATATTCGTTCTGGACAGAGATTGGATATTTTGTAAACTACATTTTAACTTGTTTTTCTGTGTATCAATTGCAAACCAGGGGTTTTGACTCAGTTACGCATCAGTAACACGTGATATGTCGGTGCTTCTGTTTTATGTATCTTTATATTATCTAAAAGTATATCCGCACTAGTTTAATAACACTAACCTCTGCGAGTGAACTGAAAGGTCTTTGAGGCTCGCTCTCTCTCTCTCTCTCTCTCTCTCTCTCTCTCTCTCTCTCTCTCCAAGAGGAGGCGGATAAATGTGATTGGAAATTAGAGGCGTGAGTGACAGAAGAAAAATAGGCTCCCTCTGACTGAATGCAAATACCTTTAAGTCTAATTAACTCTTAATGAGAACATATCCCAGAGCACAAGGAAATGAAGCTACACATCAAACAAACAATAAGGGAAATAGAGGCCGGTGGGGGTGAGAGGTGCAGGGCAAAAGGGTGAAGGAGAGTGAGGGGAAAGGGAAGCTAATATACCGAATTTCGTTAAAAAATTTCAAAAAACAAGAAAAAAATTGATGAGAAAAATAAATTTAATTATGAAAGGAAAAACAAAAAATTTCCTCTCAAAATTAAGAAAACGTGTAATATATATATATATATATATATATATATATATATATATATATATATCCTCCCCTCACAGTAAAGAAAGCGAACATCGCTTCCTTGGTCAAAGGGCGTAACAGCAATGCCTGAGGATTATCGCCCAATATACTTACTTTTAAAAAGTGCTTTGAACAGGTAATTATGCAGACAAAATTACCTGCTATCGTCAGGAAAAGATATTATTAAATTCGAACCAACATGGATTCATGGCTGGAAGATCATACCTATCAGTTATTTGACCACCAAGAGCAAATACTAAAGTACTGTGTCGCATTCAAAATATAGATGTAATATACACTGATTTTGCTCAGACCTTTGATTGATGTAATTATGGGGTTTTGCGCACAGACATAAGAAAACAAGAATTATGAGTAAGCTGAAACGATAGCGGTTTAATTTTCTACCAGTAAATAGTTAAATTTCAAATCTCAGAAGTCATCATCTCTGTTCCACAAGGTACCGTATTCGTTCCCTTGCTGTTTATGATAAAGTTTGCAGGCATAGATATTGACATTAAAGACGGTGTCGTATTGTGTTTCGCGGATGACACAAAGATGTGCAAGGAAATATCAAATGAGGGTGACAGAGAAAAATTACAAAATGACATTGAAACTTTATTCAAGTGAACGGAAGACAACAATATGAAGTTCAACGAAGAAAAATTCCAACTTATATGACATGGTAAAAACATGGCGTTACAGGATAAATGATACAAAACACTACAAAACAAACGGATGACCCCCAAATTACAACAGCTAGAAATAGTTTCTGGAGAACGTTCCACAGCTAAAATTATGGAAGAGTTTAGTCCTACCAGTTATCGAGTATTGCTCAGTACTCACAAACCCATACAGAAAACGAGACATTGCAAGTATAGAAGCGATGTGTCTAAGAGGAAATAAAAGATGAAGGCTACTAGTACTAGTGGTCACGACTACAACCCTTGAAATTTTATTCCTTGGAAAAAAGACGTGAACGATACACAATAATATACATATGGAAAAAAGTTTGTACTAGACTTTAGAAATGAGATAAAAACACACCTTAATAAGGGAACAGGCAGATTCTATACTATCTCAAGATGTGGTAGAATAGAACTAGAATGTCCCGAAAACGAAGGTGGAAATTGCTAGATCTTAGAATTCGAGGCCCAAAACTCTCTAACGTTCTGCAAAACGAACTGAGGAATCTCTACCACACCAATCAACTACTTTCAAAAACCAACTGGCCAGGTTCTTGTGTCTTGCGTAAAGTCTCTGACCAACCATGCGTAACTGACTATGAGGGCAGAATGAGAGTAGGAAGCAATTCTCTCTATCAACTCCCCAAAATGAGGTGAAATGCTGCATAGGGATCGAACACAGGTAGACCATGAACATCGTTCGAACTCATCCAAAGTAATTATATAATTTTTTTTTTTTTTAGTAAATATAATTTAACAGAATTTTTGGAGAATTCTCGACAGAATGTGACTGAAACAATAAAATCTGTTAAAATTTGACAAACTACTGTACTGAATACCCAATTTTTAAAATTCAATTTTTGGAAGAGAACAAAGAACGAAATGTAATTATGACGAAATGTAATTATGACGAAATGTAATTATGACGCAATGTAATTATGACTGACGAAAGGCGACAAACGAAGTGTCATTCATTACAGAAAAAAAAAAATAACACTAAAGAAATCCGAAGAAATATATAAAAATTAACAAATGAATTTACCACGAAACAAAACAAACTTTGAAAGACAAAACAAAGTCTATAAAAGAGAATAACGAATGGAATGAAATAAGAAATTATCAAAATAAAGGAATTATGAATGAAGAAATGAAAAGACATTGAAAAATATTGTATTCACGAAATAGAATGAAAAAATAGAATTATGCCAATAAAGCTATTTCCATGTTTTCAACAGAAATGGAAAGTGTGTAGGGGGTACAGAATGTCCTAAAGAAAATGTTTCAGAGTGTATATATACTAGTGGTGCACCAATTAATCGGTATCGGCACTTTGCATGCCGATTAATCGGCATTTTATCGATTAATCGGCAATGCAAGGTATTTTCCTAATATCGGCATGCCAGGTGCCGATACCGATTAATCGGTGCACCACTAATATATACACGGTATACATATATTTATTCTCTGATTTACACTTTCAGGTTGTAAATTGGATAATCGCATAATTTTTTAACTAATGAACATATGGAAAAGTATTTGTGGGTAAAATGTAAATATTTTTGTTACAAATATTCTTTTATAATTTTTGTATATATTACTTAATGATAAAATAGCTTTTTTAAGTCTTTTACGGGAAATTACAGTTACCTTCTTCTTAAACACTTTTTTAGCTATGTTCCCTTCAGGTTAATTCTTATACTGTAAAATGTTGAGAACTGCAATTCTTCTTACTTCGAGGGTCATAGGAACTCTTTACGAGCGCACGAAATCTCTTGTATTGAATTAGGTCTACTTCTGATATGACAATTCTTAAGCAGGCCGCACACAGGATCGTTTTGCGACTCACGACTGACAACTTGGGTCGTGACGACTCGAGTCGCGCGTGATTTTTACATTGATAGAATGTGAGCCCCCCGCACTGTAGCAACCGCTACAGTATGTATGGCCGGCCTAGTGTGAAAGTTAATTTGTCTTTTAAAGTAGCCATTGTCGTAACACCCTTCCCGTAGATCACCGTCCTCTGCGTCCAAATTATGTAGTGACTCGTAGTTCGGATCCCACGTAAAGCTGTAGGTCCCCTCAGTCATATGACCTTAGATTTTGCAAAGGTTATACAACCTCATTAAACATTAACTTTTAAAGTACAAGACAATCCCATAAGAGGTATCTCTATAATACCTCGCTCTCCTCCTTCGAACTACTGAGGTTCCTGTTTTATAACATTCTTCAAAATTTATAATAACCACTGCACTTTATGAATCAACTGTACCAACAAAAAGGATGACAAGATATATAAAATTCAGTTACGCCAACGTGTGATTAAATAATCAAATGTGAAATGGCTGTGGTGTAAAAAGGGCGTTAGGATGTATAAAAGAGTTCAGCCTTCGAGATCCGAGATCATCCACTATTATCAATAATAATAAACAAAAAGAATATTTTCCAACCTTTTAGCTAAATATTTCCAGATAGTGTCGTTCAATTGTTTTAATTTTCGTTCACATTTAATTTCAGGTGCTTCAGTTGTGGCTCTTAGAAGACTGAGCCATTATGAAATACCCGAGAACTTTGAAAATCTTTCGACAGGTAAGACTGAAAAAAAATTTTTTTTAGTCCTATTTTAATGTTTTTAGTCCAGTTTTGAATCATTTTAACCCTTTCACGACTGAGAACGTGTATATATACCCGGGTGAACCAAATGTAGGTGGACAGTAAATGATAACGTTTATTTTGAGAATACATATACAATTATATTTAATTTTTTGTATACTATACAAAATTAAAAAAAAATTAACTTATACCAATACAATACAAAAGCACTGAAAATTTTATCAACGCAGGTGCTCAAATTGCTGTCCATCACAATTTACACAGCTTTGAAGTCTACCTTTCACACTTCGACAAACATTTTTGCACAAGTTTCTTTGTGCATTAATTTCTTGAAATGCATCTCTGATGTAATTTTTCAAATCACCAACACTTCGTGGTTTTCGACTATAAACTTTGTCCTTGAGTACTCCCCAAAAGAAAAAATCCATTGGGGTAAAGTCAGGTGAACGTGCAGGCCATTCAATTGGACCTCTTCGGCCGATCCATTTCTCGGGAAATGTTTCATCAAGATACTCACGGACTGCTCTTGAATAATGTGGAGGGGCCCCATCTTGTTGGAAATAGAGGTCATGTGAATTAGGCTGCTGTTGTAAGTGCGGAACAACTTCATTCATTAGAATTTCGAGATACTTATCACCTGTGACTGTTCCATCAACAAAAATTGGTCCTAAAACACCAGAACTTGAAATACCACCCCAAACAGTGACACCAGGCTGGTTTAGTTGCTGCTCTAATGTTAAATGCATGTTCTCACTATACCAGTAAACAAATTATGTCGGTTAACATGACCTGATAATTTGAAAGAAGCCTCATCGGTCCACACAATGTTATCTAAAATTATTGGATTTCCTTCAATTTCGTTCAGCATGATCTCACTAAATTGCAGCCGCCTGTCTGGGTCATCCTCCAATAAGCCATGAATTAGCCGTGGACGATAAGCTTTCAACCCAATAGATTTCAGAATTCGTATAATAGAGGTTTGTGAAATGTCCAGTTCTGCTGAGGCTCTTCTGGTGGACTTTTTGGGACTGTGAACAAATGCTTCGACAACAAGTTGCTTATTGTCCTCTGTGCAAACTGTTTTGGGTCGACCAGTTCTTGGGGCATTAAGAATTGAGCCAGTGGCATCAAATTTGTCACGAATGCGGTAAATGGTTTGTCTCTTTGGGGCTTGAGTACCAAATGTTTCAACCCATTTGTTCTAACAGTTTCAGTATTTTGAGATTTCCAATACTCTTTTAACACCCATTTTCTGGCATCAGTATTTAGATTATTTGCCATTATGGGTTCTCTGAACTATCTGAAAAGAAAAAAGATTAAATTTAAATAAATTTAGTTATAATATTTAATATAATATAACACAAACACCATAGTTATAATGAACACCATAGTTATAATATAATATAACACAAACCCTATTCAACCTACTGTCCACCTACTTTTGGTTCACCCGGTATATATATATATATACGTTCTCGGTAGTGAAAGGGTTAAAGGTTTTTGCGTGTAAACAGTATATGTTTTATGGGCTTCCCTGTTGTGCAAAAGGAAAAAGTTATTGGACAACAGTTTACTAAAAATCATAGCATACAAGTGTCAATAATGAGAGGGTGTTTTTTTTTTGGGG